>JARYGA010042933.1:0-30176 GCA_030545235.1 Helianthus tuberosus
GATCCTGACAGTTTTAATTTCTTCTTTGCAGATAAAATGGAAATGCTAAATCAGAAGAAGATTGCTAGATTAAGGAGAGAGCTGGAAGCAGCAAAAATGCAAGCTGATGAAAAGACAAAGACAGAAGCTGGAAAAGCAAATGTTAAACTAGTGACTGAGAAAGTAGTTGAGAAAATCGTCGAAGTAGAAAAGATTGTTGAAGTTGAGAAAATAGTTTAAAAGATAGTAGAAGTTGAGAAGATTGTTGAAATAGAAAAGATTGTTGAGGTCGAGAAACTTGTTGAAGTTGAAAAGACTGTTGAAGTCGAAAAGATAGTTGAAAAGGTGGTTGAAGTTACTAAGCTTTGTGAGAAATGTTCAGAATCTTGCAAAGCTTATGATGAAAAGGACAAAAAGATTGTTGAGTTGGAAAAGATTAAAGAAGATTTATTATCTGATGTGAAGTATGTGAAAGAGTCCTATGATGTTCTAAACAGGACAGTTGATGGTCCGAAAAGGACAAATGCAGAAATCGAAAAACCAAATGACAAAATGAGTGCAACTTTAATGAAAAAGCAAAGTGTCATCAATGATTATATTGAAGACTGTGCTAATTTGAAGAAGGAGTTCGAACTTGAGAAATTTGAGAGTGAAAGGATTAAACGATTACTGTTGAGTTATACAACATGTGATTATCTGATTGATCGTGTTTATCCTACTGTTGCAGGTCTGGAAGCATTCATGGATAAAAAGATTGAAGATACCGATACCGGTAAGAAACCAAGTGTCAAGTATAACAGATGTCCGCCCCCGATCCATGAAACTTATTCTCCAAGGAATCCTAACGAGGAGCGTCTAAAAAAGGCAGTCAACATCAAGTTAAAGTCTGAAATCATTGATGAATTACCAGACAATATTGATGTTACATTCACAGCGTTTGACACTGATCATGAGTCTGAGTTATTAAAGAAAGTTGTCGATCAGGTGTTAGATACGGATGAAGAGTCAAAGTCGGAGTCTAAGTCAGATAGTTTGAGTTCGTCAGAAAAGAGTCCGAGTTCACCGGTTAACAGGGTTTACAATAGAGAATTCCTGTTATCAAAATCTAATTTGAATGACGGGTCAATCAAAGTGGCATATACTTTGTTTGATTCAGACAAATTATATTTTGATGAGGAATTTCCAATAAGAAGTGTAAAAACTGAAATGATCAAACAGGTTTTCAAATTAACAGAAATTAAGATTTCTAAAATAAAAGATTTAAATCTTCATGAAAAACCTAAAAAATACACTTCAAGAGTTCAACAAAGATTGAACAAGAAAAAGGGTTACGGTTATGGTTCAGGTTATCGAAAGAAATCAAACCATAATGGTAATCTCAAAAAGAAAGGTCTTGGTTTCAATTCTTCAGAAAATTATAAAAATCAGAAAACTTATAAACCAAAAACAAAATTTGTTTCAGGAGGAAGTTCAGAGGATGAACAGAAGAAACCTTTTTGGAAACAGTCAAGCCAAGAGTTTCTTGCTGAAGTGAAGAAGAATGTGAGGAAGTTTGCTTCGAGAGTTGATAGAAGAACCTGTTTCAAATGCCAAGAAGTTGGACATATAGCTTGGAATTGCTCCAAGACCAACTACCAAAAACAGGAAGTTTCTTCTAACTTTGTTCTGAGAAAGACTTATGTTGATAAGAAAGAACAAACTGTAAAAAATGTTAAAAAGTTTGAAAATTCTACTTCTGAGGAAGGAGAAAGTTCAAAACGGTTTTACAAAAGAAGAGGTGATTTGAGTAAACAAAAGTGGGTTGTTAAAACAAATAGTTGTTTTGACAATGAATCTGATTCCATAAAATCAGAGGAGTCATGTGTTGAGAAAAAGATTGATAATTCCGTTCCTGAGATGAACGAGGAAAACTTTCCGTCATTGACAAAAGATTATTTGAAATCAAAAGGTAGGGTTGAGATTTCAGATCAATTCTTTGCTGATAAGAAAGAATTTGATGCTGAAAAGGTGTTTAATGGAAATGTTAAACATATTTTTGGTAAGATGGTTGCAGGAAAAGTGAAAGGTGCTAAAGAATTCTACAAATCAAAGTGCTGGTGGGACAGATGTGTTCCAGAATCTCCCAAGGATGGTCAGCCTTGGGGGAAATTATTTCCAAACTAAAAAACTGACTTGCCGGAGCTCCCAGGTTCGTAAGAGTGGAGCAGGAATCGGCATCTTTCTTAGTAAATGATTCTACTAGTGGTACAGTTGGTAAAGTACAGGTGGTATATTTAAATTGTTATATTTTGATTTACAAGTGATTAAAGTTGGTGAGTGAACCTGTAAGTGGTTAAAGAAGGTTTTCATCTTCAAGTGGTTAATCAAGGTCATTAAGTTGAACTTGATTGGACCATACTTACAAATGGTATTTGATGAACAAAGTGATAAACCCCTAATTTTACAAGTGGTAAAAACAAACTTATTTTCCGAAAAAACCATTTGATTAAAACAAACTTAAGTGTTTTGAAATCACAATGGGAAAATAGTTTGTTGTAAGGGGGAGTTCTGATTGTTTATGCCAAGTGGATGGCGAATTGAAGCGATTTGATATCGGTTGTCACTTTATTGTATAGTTTGTTTTCAAATTTCCTAAAATGTGTTTGCATTTTAGGGGGAGTAAAAATTTTCAGAAAATCCAAAAACATTAGAAAATTTGAAAAAGCCAAAAACATGATAAAATGAAAAATGAGTTTTGTTGTATAAAAGAGGAAATGATAGTACATCAGTGGACGATCACAGCATGCTAAAGAATTGGAAAGTTAAATAGTGATAAACGCTCTCACTGATGTTGTGTCAGTAGGTTTTTGCACATTTAGTAAATTGTGACGAGATATAAACCTAAATTTCAAACTTGCTTATATCGTGGGTAACATCTCTCGGATATATGGGTAACCCCCGAAATCTTGTTTGAAGGACCCCTCTTTCTGAGATACTAGGTCTTTATGCTTAGTGATATCTGGGGTATTATCCCGGGACTTCTGATAATGCGGAAGCAATGGCCTAGTCCCCGGAGAATACTTTCTGCTTGCTTGAAATATAGCGCCGCCCTCAGCAAAAATAGACAATAAAATTGCTAATTAATGCTGTTGTAAAAAAGATCCTCTAAAGGGGACCCACCAAAAGTCGAGCCGTCATCTCTCTGCTGAACGGAAGTTCTGACCTGAGCTCTCACGGTTTCGCAATTTAACCCCTTACAGATATTATCTAGGTATACTCACCTGTAAGACTGAATATTGGGATCTGGATACGAGAGTATATTCTGAGGTGGGACACGCGAATAAGTTTAAGTGTCTAAAACATTAATCACGTATCTCGAAACAGTTGAACTTTGTGTGAGAATTTAAGTGGATCAGTATACTGACAATCTAAGTGAATCGTTTAGAACTTAAAATGTATAAAGCTTAACGGTGTTGGTGATTTGTCTCAAAAACTGAAATGATCCTCTTACGCAAACTCACAAATATATTGTATGTAAATATTTCTTTACTGCATTTCATTTCGGTTATATCAAAATTCCAAAAAGATTTCCAGTGTGTTTTAGCATAAATTTTGAAAAATTCAAAAAGATTTTAGACGACTGATGTTGAAAAGCTGATTTTCAAAATTCCGAGTGCTGAACATGACGAACAGGTTTGGGAAAGTTTGTTTGAAGTTGTGTGAAATGAAAATGATATATATTCAAGTGGTTCATCAGAAATTGACATGATAAATCTTTTTGTTCAGGGTTGTATCTTCAAGTGATTAGCAAAGTTTCTAAATTTGTTATATCTTATCTTTTATGAAACTTATGTTTTGGGTAGAGAATATGCAGGTGAGTCAGGTTACGATACCTGAACCTGTGAAAGCCAGACTACGATCCCAGTACAAGTTGAGGGGGAGTCTGTTAGAGAAAGATAGTCTGAAGATGCAAGAGCTAGGCGTCAGAGATCCTGAAAGAGAATTGGAGATAGGATAGAGCCAGTTAGAGATCATGAAGGAAGTCCAAAGACTGATAAAGACTGAAGATTGAAAAGACTCGACACTTAAGACTCGTCAACATCTGAGGGGGAGTCTGTTAGTGCATTCATCTGTCGACTTCGTCTTATATCGAGTCTCGGGTTCGTTGCGGATATGATTCAACATGACATCATCTTATACAATGATGACATCATCAAGATGACATCATCAATTGCATCATTACACAACAAGACAAAACTTTATGGCATAATTCACGAAATCAGATTGTTATACTTTGTAGTTTGACTTTAAGGTGATTTCGCCCGAAATGTAAAAGGTGATTTCGCCCGAAATGTAAAAGGTAATTTCGCTTTTATGAACATATGTGGTTTCGCTTTTGTGAACATGTGTCATATGAGCGAAATCCCATGCCTATATATAGGTCTCTTGGGCGAAATCATTTGTAACACGTCTTGTTTCCGGTAGCGAATTGCTGCCGAAGTGTCGTTTGACTTGTAATCAGTGTGAAATCAATATACAAGGCAAGATTTAGTAGAATAAGCTGTTTTTCGTGTCCGTTTCTTGTTATTCCGCACCTGAAACGGATTAGAACACCTCCGATTGACTCGTTCGGGTCAGCACGTGATCCTACAAAAATAAGTAGGATTCACCAGTTCAACTGAATTAGTTCAAGAAATCGATGACAAACGAATGAGATGAAATGATATAATTTCCAAGGTGACTAGGTTTAAGCCAAAAGATATATGATCAATAGATATTTTAAAATGAGTGTGAGGGACTTTTAGAATTAATAAAATTCTTTTGTCAAAAGAAAGCTTACTTTGATTGGCAACTGAGGAAGACTTAGAATTGACAGGTTCCAAATGAAATAAAAGCATGAAAAAAATGATTTGTCAAATATTGAATTATGATATGAGAAAATCAAAATGTTGAGACGAGTGAATTGCAAAGATACACTAAAAGACAATAGAGTTAGTGTATTATTGTTTAAAGTTCCAAGTTGTTTTAATTGTGAAACAATGTGATAGTATACTATTAGTGACCATATTTTTTCATACTATGTCCTAGAGATCGAAATATAATAAAAACAAGTTGTTTTGGTATGACCAATCATTATATTATATTTGTAAAGCAAATGTAATATATATTATTTGTTACGCATTTTTTTTACTATATGTAAATGGTCACCACTTTTAAATAAATATTATTTTAGTATTTTACTATACTATTTAAAATAACTTATATTTACTATGTAATATTTATTTTAAAATACCATAATGAAGTTATTACAAAATATTTTAGTATTATTATTTTGTAAAAGAAATCACTATTATTTATAACGTTACATGAAAGTTGTAAATAAAGGTGTAAAAATATTTATTGTACAAAAATATTTGTAAAATATTTTGTAAATATATAACACTTAATGGGTCGATTCTATGTGATTACTTATTTTGAAATCATATATCGTTGTGAATGTATTTACAAATGTTGTAAATAAGTAAAACAAGGACTATTCTTATACATTACAATGTTCTCCTAATCCAACGTAGTTGATGACTACCATATTATTCTTATATGGTTATTTTCTTGCCAGAGCGTTACGGTACATAGTTACTACAAAACATGTGATAGACTATTATTTATATAATTTTATTCGTCCTTCTTATTCTTGTATTGTTTTATAAAAATATCTTTTCTCCTTACAGTATAAAGTATATATAAAAATATTTTTATATATAGTTAAAACTTACTGAATAAGTATGATGACTTAATTTATATATATTAACTAGTCATTATCATGGTTGGATATTGGTTAGTCCTGCCTTGTTTAAGCATAGGTGGCCAGTCCATGCCTAACTAAGGCTAGGCTATTCAATACCTGCCATTGACAATAACCCTAGTATTAAAAATAATACTAACACTACTATTATTAATATATTATTACTAATAATATTAATTATCAATAATAAATAACTTAAACATAAATTTAAATGAGAGTATACCTCAAACAAAATTTTATACCTATATATAAATTTTTTACCTCAATGGTTTAACAAAATTTATTGACTCGATATCAAAGAGTTATCGTTTTGCAATAATGCGGTTTATAGTGCAAAGAGCGGAATGATATTTGAGTTTGGATAAAATAACAAATCGGAATGAAGTCCTCCAGTGGTCTTCATAATTAAATGAACCACATGCGCAACAAATAGTGCATGTGTAACGTGTGGATTTACCAAGAAATGAAATAGATCACTATTTGCTATTATGAAATAAATCCTCATCGTATGATGACCATTAGGGAAAGTAGAAACGCGAAAGTCAACTTATTATATACAGAAGTCAGAATTTCAACGAAAGAAATATAAGAACTTTATCTGGAATTTCGTGTGATAACCGTTGTTAAGTGACATTACCAGAAAATGTTGAATAAAATTAAATAGGGGAGTTGCAAAGGTATGTGACTCCTTTTGCAGTGATAATAATTATGACTCCGATTAGACTGTGCACGGATGTTTGTGAAATCTTGTTACAACGTACCTCAGCAATATTCATGTCGCTTGTAGGATCGCTTGGCAAAGTGCCGCTTTTTGATTAGTAGTTCTTCTATTTGACGGAATTAACATTAGTGTCATCGTGCCCAATTTATATTTTCCAAAGTTCTTGACTTCGAAGTCATGTGTGATATATTTTGACGTCTGTGTACGTATAATTTTAACTTTCATGTGTTTTCTTGTACATTATCACAACTTTACATGCTTCTTACTTGCGTTAATAGTTTATGGTAACGCGTTAGAAATTCTTTACACTTTTGATGGTATCCCAACTTAATGGATTTCTATTGTTATTATTGTCGCTCGAGTTACTAGGCAGATAATCAAACGAAATAATGTTTGATATTGGAAAAGAGATTCCTAATAAAGAACTCTAGACACATATGCTTGTGCTTTATTCCTATTTGGCTTTTGGAATTCCTTATATATATATATATCTATATAATCATATATTTCACATGCTGAAATAAACATACCATCTATCAGGTCAATGTATTTAACAGATTCATATTTCCAAAAAAAAACCAGTCAGATATCTGGTCATGATACTATTTAGGGAAATCTTGTCACTCGTTTGACATATTACATACCCTGTCTTATCCGGTTCGCGCCGGAGAGGTAACCTCCGTATATCCGGACAAACTGGAGAGTCTGCTACACCATACCCAGTCTTGCCGGAAAATTTTTTTCTATTTCCCATAAATAGTATCTTTTCAAGATTTTAAAAGTGCCTTTTTCATTAGGGCTTTTATCCAGAATCAAGGAAATTTATATTCCCGTAAAATATCTTATTCTAGACCAAGTAATATCAATAAGCAAGGATTAATAGCAATTAAATGTTATTGCTTATTTATCGTATCTTGCAATATTCTAATTACCATACAAAAACCCATCATAATTTATTCACATAAGTACTTAGCTTATCTTGAAGTTTATACTAAGGCATCTTTTCTTAAGTTCAAGTCTAAATGCTATCATGTGTGCTACCATAAAATATCAAGTTCCTAACTCTTCGTTTTAAATTTAGGTATTTTATTACAACACCTATAGGCTTAAATCAGTGGCTCTGATACCACCTTCTGTCATGACCCCCGACCCACCCTGGACGGAATCGGGAGCCGCGAACAGCCCAGTGGTACCGGTGATTATTTTAAAAATATTGCAGCGGAAATTTCATCAGGACCGTGAGTTAGGAAAAATATCAGAGTTTAGAAAACACCGGATTTTATTTATTAAATAAATGGAATAAATCCATGTTTTACAAAGGTAGCTTTAATAAGGGATAAACCCAATTACATAAAACAATATTTCTTAATTTGATTTAATTAATAAAATAAGCCACTTCTTGAAGCCTTTCAGTGCCGTATTCATCTCTTACTCCACTCTACTGTAATTACCTGAAACATGTTTGAAAAAGGTTTTGTCAGCAGGAAATACTGAGTGAATCATTCTATTTAATAAAATGACATGTTTGTTATAATTTTCAGTATAAAGGGTGATTACATTGTTTCTATATCAACCAACTGCCCACAGTATTTGTCACTCGACTTATTTCTGTGACTGTGGTCAGACCACCCATTGGCTAACTCGTTGTCCAATGGTGGCGGGAAAAAGTAATGTATACAATACCCCACATACCGGCTGTAATTTGGTGACTACAAAGACTTAATCCCTGTAATTATAACTTTGAAAATAAACATGCTTTTGAAAGTAATTTGATAAAAAGAGAATGACTCACATTATAAGCATGCAGATTTCTAATGGCAAAGTTTAGTCTATAGATAAGCCTTGATAGATTGCAGATTTATACAGGCAGAGCTTAGCCTATTGATTAGCCTTGTAACCTAGTGTACACGAACTAGGTAGGTAACTTAATACAACATTTACGATAACTCACGAGATTAAAACCCTCACAACGAATGACAAAGTGCAATCACTTAAACATCCATCGGATTCACAACGAATGACAGAGTATTCCCCGAATTCGGGTGGTACTTCAAACATCCTGTCGGAATCACGACAAATGACAAAGGATAGTACTAAAACATCCATCGAATAGTTTCAATCGATCGGACATTGAATCGTAGCAGCGATCGAGTTAATACCCGGTATCGTAGCAGCACCCCGCTATACTAATTAGTGATTTTGAGATTGTTTCTACTATAACTCGGAGTATAATTTGAATTTGATTTTCGAACGAACGCAAGAAATCAAGTCCCAAAGTCTGCTATTTATATACGAATTTTGACAGGCTTACGGACCGTAAGCCTTATCCCTTACGGTCCGTAAGGGACACCTTTTCACTATAGTCTTGCCACGTGTGTGTGTAGGCTTGCTGAGTCGACGGAATTTGAGAATTCGATTTTGACAACACATTGTGATGATAATCGTTAATGGGGAATACCCCCCCTGAGTTTTAGGGGCCCTGATCCTTATTGTTCTGAAAATTTTAGGGATTGTGCAGGATTACTTAGGAGTCTTAACTAAGGTTTCCTTGTGAACAAAATATAATAATAAATAATAGTTTTGGTGAGAGTTGTTATGGTTTGGGATAAAAGGGAATAAAACGGTTAGAAAAGAGAATGGACCTACTTTGTAACTTTAGGGTTTAACTATAAAACCTCCTGGTAGAATTTTGGGTATAATTTCTGAGCTATATATAAAAATATATATTTGTAATTGTGTTAAGTATAGTACCCCTAATTCAACCTTGTCCCGATTTCCCGAGACAGAACCCCAACAACTTAGTCGGACAAAGCCCTGACATAAGTTATGAGGCTCAGATCAATCGGAAAGGGTAGCGGTGATCTGGAGTTAAAACACTTAAAACGAGGCAGAACTTTATTATTATTAGGAGGTAAATAATAATAATAATAAAAGAAAATATATATATGTGAGAGAGAGTAGGCGAAAAGACATAATCAGAAGAAAGAAAGAAAACTTTTGAACGATTGAGAAGATCGATATTGCCTTCTATTTATAGATGAGTTTTGCTTGGAAAGTAAGTTGTAGAGTACACGTCTATGTCTATCAATTCATTTTAGACTTCCACGTATTGCATGGATACTTATGAAATTGTAAATTTAGTTTTAATATTTATTTTATTCTTTTCTAAATGTCTCGTCCACATATACACATAATTCTCAATTCAATTGTTAAAATTTATTATTATTTTATTATTATTATTATATATTATTAATTTAACTACTTTACTCATTTGGCGTGTATAATTTCTAAAATATGGTGTTCTAGAAAATAATAAATATGTTATTAGAACGAGAATATTTTTGTTTACATTTGGGTCTAAGTTTTATTAAAAATAGAGTAGGTTCAAAGTACAATGTATTTTTATAATTTAATTATTATACGGTTCCTGGGCCCGTCTAGGAACTTCATATTTCTCATAGTTAACTTACCCGTAATATATCGATAAAATAATATAAGTTTTTATATACTTTTATTTTATTTAGAAAGGCCACCCATATACAGGCCAGTTTAATTATATAATATTTCAACCAACTATATAAAATAGTGTTTAAAACTATTTGGGTTGAATAATTATATGAAAATAAACTATTTAATAGTTACTAGTGGTTAATAAATTTAACCAAACCTATAATTTATATGATAAAAATGGGAATGTTACACAATATTCGTTGAAGATGCCACACGTGTTGAATTCCCTCAACGTTCATGAGCTTGGACGTGGTCTCCTATAATTTTAGGACTTAGTTATTAGTTTGATTCAAAAGGGGTTGATTAAGTGTTTTAGGAAGAATATTAGCTGATACTCACACTGATACTCTCGAATACAAGCTTGGAAACAACACTCTCTCTCACATTAGAAAATAATCATTGTACCACACTTGATCAACATCTGAAGATTTAGTCTTATTGTGCAATATAGTTGATAGTGATAGTTTTCACTATCTGGGGTTTTTTATGCCGGAGAACCCATTAAGATCAAGGGCTTTTTCCTCGTTTAAATCATTGTGTTCATTGTTCTCAACATTTCATATTTAATCATATACTTTTTCATCATTCAAGCACACTACCTCACAAAATCAGATTTGGTTACATTATCCTTTGTTTGATTTTTGACCAAAACAGTTTGGCGCCTACCGTGGGGCAAGTGGTGCTTCCGATTTAAGAAAAAATTGTTTTTTGTTCATTTTTGTTCATTTTTTTTTTACAATCATCACTTGCATGGCTTCTCAGGGAAAACCCACTTCAAGTGCCACGCTGGCGGTTACCTCATCCCAAACTAGTGCATCATTACCTACTATTCCACCACCATACCAGAAGAATGCGGATAATACTCAAAAGTAGACATCATTCGTCTTCAAAGGATCAAAAGTTTCTACTAGTTCTTCTTCTACTAACACTAACAGTGTTATTTTTGTTTTGTTTTTGCAGATAAAGAGCTACATGGAACAAGGCAAAACTAACCAGAGGATCCTTCATGAGATTGATGATATCAAGAAACAGAAGAGGCTAGCAGAGGATCACTCTCCATTGGTGCCCAGGATGTTGGACTTCGTCACCCCAGCAAATGTAGCACAACAGTCCAGGATGTCCAGCACGCAACCTCAGGGATCCTCAATTCCACAACATGGATCACTGGCGATGACCCTTCCTCAAGGATCCCCGATCCATCAGCATGGATCAATGAAGACTACTCAGCATCAAGGATCCTCCCTTTGTTCTGCAGAATATATGGAGACGTTTCTGGCTCAAGGATCCTACTTCAACAATCAAGGATCCTCACCCAGGGTTCAAGGATTTATGGATCACACATCCAGACCTCTAGTTCAGACCGACCCGAGACCTAATGTCTGTCAGGATCAAGGATCCTCAAGGAGACAGTCATGGAGAAGCTCTAAAATTCATGAAGGGGATTTCATCCCTGTGCAAACCAGTGTTTCTTCTGGACCTATAATTATACCAGACATGTCTTATCCTCGATATACTTCTGGAATACCAACTTTGAATCAGTCAGGAGGTAACAATTTTAATACTTCTTTTCATACTAACTTTGGTTACATGCAGGATGCAATAATTAACCAAGCTATGGCCAGAGAATTGCAGAAACTCAAGGACATGATATCCAGTGTCCCATGAGTTATCAAACCCATTCCTGATATCCCAGATGGAAGTCACAGAATGTCTCGCTTTGCACCTCCCATATGCAATGCAGAGATACCAAAGCGTTTTCAAACCCCCAATATGAAGTTATACACCGGTACTACTAACCCATAAGAACAAGTAGCCCAGTATAGAGAAAGAATGGAAATCAACCCCATTCCTAATATATTGAAAGAAGCCTGTTTATGCAAGGACTTTGGATCTACACTTACTGGATCAACACTAAAATGGTTGCTAAGTCTCCCTCCCCATTCTATAACTTCATTCTCACACTTAGTTAACTTATTCAATAACCAATTTTCTTGTAGTAGAACCATTGAAAGGTTAACTTGTGATTTATATAGGATCACCCAAGGCCGTGATGAATCACTTAGAGATTATGTTACTAAATTTGGTAGAGAATCCTTAGAAATCCCAAACCTAGACATTGCCACTGCTGTAGAAGCATTTAAAATGGGATTGCAAAAAGATTCTCCTTTCTATGATGATCTTGTTATAACACCTTAAAGGAACTTAGATGAAGTGAGAAACAAGGCTCTAAGGTTCATCCGTCTAGAGGATGATAAGAGGATCCGGGATAGATTATCTAGACCATCAAAACAGGAGAAGCAAGGATCCTTTTTTCAAGAATAATCAATCCAAGCAATACTCCAAACATGACAATGTAAATGTTCACTCTGTCGAATAAGAAGAAGGCGAGGAAGAATACCCTCATATATCTGAATATTGTTTTTCTATTGATAATAATGAGTTGATGCTTGCTTTGCAGAATCTAGGTGAGAAAGCTAGATGGCCTAAGAAGAATGAAAAGTCTACCTCTTACAAGGATAAATCAAAGTGGTGTGCACACGAAGACTTTGGTCACCTCACTAATGAATGCATTGCACTCAGAAAAGAGGCTATCTTCTGAGCAAGGGTCACTTAAAAGAGTTGTTGGGAAGGAAAAACTCAAGGATCCAGGATCCTGAGAAACTTCCAGAAAGAGCCCCTGCACCACCTGCAGATGCTCAAATTATCAACTTCATTTTCAGAGGCTCCGATATATGTGGAACCTCATTCTATACGGTGCAAAGGCATGCTAAAGAGATGGAAAATGGAGATAGACCTATCCGAACCTCAACTCTGACGCAGCAGAAAATTATATCCTTTGATGAGGATGACCGTGTTGATATCCAGGATCCTCATCATGATGGTTTAGTCATTGCTTTATTTATATGTAACCACTTTGTTCGCAGGATCCTTATCGATGGTGGGAGCTCGATGAACATTATTCAACTAGATTTCCTCAAAAGGATGAACATCCCGGAGTCAGAGATAGTTTTAAGATCATCTGTCCTTGTAGGATTCAGCAGAGAGACAAAGAATATGCTGGGGGACATCAAACTCCCAATCTATATTGAGGGGGTAAACTCTGTTAAAAAATTCTCTGTATTGACTGTTTGTGTGACAACCCGAACTTTCGAGGTTAGTAACGTTTCATCTTACGATCTTAACTCCTCGCTATTCAGTTATAACATCGTTAAACTTAAACGTTTAACAACTCGGTTAAATAACTTATTAAAAATAGTTGGGTCGCGTATATCTTTGTGTGTTATAATTGTATCTTGAAATAACACACCATACCATATCGGCCCAAACGAATCAATTGAGCCCAACTAGTTATTTGTGTGTATTATTTATTTCGGCCCAAGTTAAATAGCCCAAGGCAGCTTATAGATCGGCCCAACTGCTTTAGTATTTCTATTATTTAGACTTCTGTACGTAAATCACTAAACCACAAATATCAAACCCTACTTCCCCCTTCATACTCTACGTACGGCAAACAGGAGAACCCCCCCCCCCCCTCGAGACATCATCCTATTTGATCAAGCGTTTGGTTAGTGAGTTTATATTTATGTTAATTCCTAATTGGTGATCTTGTTTAATCTTGTTTAATGAATTTTACGTGTATGTCGATGTTGTGATCTTGTATGATTAATGTTGCATAATACGCACACTTTGGATAATATAGTTTATATAATTAATAATTAATGTTGCATAAACTGAACTGTTATATGATACCTAGGGTGCATGTGCATGAAAGTATTTGATGGATCGAAGAGATCAGTAACTGATTAACCTAGGTTGAGCCATTATAGGTATTTTGTTAATAGATTTGGATTATGAGTGGCATAACATTAAGTTACTGTAATGATAGAAAGGGATTCACAGTGGGCCAAATCACACACATGGGCCTTGTGCATATGATATTGGCAATATATATAGGGATGTTTGTGTTATACGTAGGCCTATGGCTTTCATATATTGTCTAATTAGATGGGGTAGATTATAATGGCTGCTCATATGTGGGTACTATGGATCGAGTATATAAGGTAAAACAGCGGTTCGGGTAGGGTGGTTGGTTAATCATGACATGTGAGTGGGGTGTAAATTGTTGAATAAGAAACTAGACAGAATTGGCTGCATGTAACACTTGAACAAACGCGGGCTGGGCCAGAAAGGTTTGGGCCGAATAGTCAGGTAAGTTCGCGTAAGTTAACAGATGGGTTATAATGTGGACTGGGCCGGTAACTCATGGAATCAATAGAATGATGTGGTATGTTAATTTGTGTAATGAAATGGCTTAAACTTGTGAATTAATATGGTACATGAAGTCACCCCTTGTTCATATGTTTGAGATGAGGCGTTATTTGAATACTTGAAACGTGAAGTATAACTCTATATGTGTAGCACCTAGTATGAGAACGTACTTTAATGATGGAATTCGTGCTTGATTAATTGATATACCATGCCTAGTGATGAATGTTGACACTTGTATTCGTGTGCACTAGCTGATGATTAAACATGAAATAATACGTCTTGTGCTTGTATGCGTGACTGTTATGTGTAACTATCATAAGGCTTGGTAAATCACTGTTGTTAAACGAGTAATTAATTCTACCGAGCAAATCAAAGGTGAGTTCATCTCTTGAGCATGCGTCCCGGTGGTTGGGACAGTCAGTGGGTATCCCGGGGAGGGATAAGTCTTTTGGGTAAAAATGGGAATGTTGGATAATATACTCTTCATATCACCTTTAAAGTCCCTCCGTGTTGTTTGGTTACCGGGGAGGTAACATGGTATTAGTTAGTAGCGCTACTTAGGTTTGGCAACCTCACCGCGTAACTGGGAGGACGGGTGTTGAACTAATGACCTAGTCATGACCAATGCTTTGATAGGAGCATTGGAGAAAAGGGCAAAATAATCAGAAGCCGTCTTGTATTCGGGGTATTATCAACATTACTTTCGAAATTAACTTCAATGGATTAACTAAACACTTGGTAATTAATGTTTTGGTAAAAACTATGAACTCACCAGCGTTGTCTGATACACTTGTTGCATGCTCGCAGGTCATTAGATATCTTGGATTTGGGAACTTACTGTCTGAAGTAGCTGGAGTGGTCATGGGTCGACTGGAAGGATTTATGTGATTGATTTCTTGATACTGTACATTGGTTTTAAAACTGTTTAACTTCTGTTTATTATTTACTTCCGCCGAACATTTTGGTTTTCTTTTAAACTCATTGATGGTATTTTCATTAACAATTGAGGATTTTATTTATAAACTTGTATGGTTCAATGTAAATAGTGGCTTGTTATTGGTACGTCACACGCCTAGCAGGGACATTCCCTAGGTGGTATTTTGGGGGTGTGACAGTTTGGTATCAGAGCCACTGGTTATAGTGAACTTGGTTTTAAAACGTTTTTATAAAACCAGACTATAACCGAACAGATCCGAAATCAACCATGACACTCAGCTCCAGACTGCAAGGTTCGTTTCTCATTTACTATTGCATAGTATATCTAGTGTTTGCTTATGAATAACATCACACGTGAATGCACACTTAGCACTGCAGTATGAACTTCTATGTTACCAACCCATGTTACGTGTTTTAAGAGTGCGACTCTTCTTGAACTTTCATGATCTATGTTGTGGCGTCATCTGTCTTATTGCTCGAATTCGGGGAACCTTTTAGCACGAGTTAAGAGGCACTGAGATAAGCATGCAAATTGCCTTATTATTATGGGTGCACACATAATAATAATGTGGGGTGCATGTGAGTCCCAGTGAGGCTTAACGAGTGTGAGAGGGATTCCGCTCTGTTAATTGATGTTATGTTAGAACTCAACAGTCTGTAGGAGTCATAGCAGTGATTGTCTCCTACTCGAACATGATCTTTTCACCCCTTTCTGAATCCTTACAAATCTCGATGCTATCGAGTATCACCTGATCACACATCTGAACGCCTAGCGAACTGTATAGAATGTTAGGTGCTAGTACGAACGTCCCTGAGTTGGATGGCTCAGCGTCAAGTGATTGGACTATACTTTCCTCACTTATCTTTGTTTGCTGGAACTTAGCGTGTTGACGCCATAGATCCCGAAGTGCAATTACTTCTGCAACACTCTCGCGACATACCGTGTATCACTCAGTCAACTTGCAAGAACGATGGACAAGAGGGTAAACGTAGTACCTTACCGACTTCAGCATTTGAACGACCCTAGTTACCGGCAACGAACAACGGCGATTTGACTCCAATCGAATCCTTAACCCTAGCCAGTGACTCATGGGAGTCGACTCTTACGAATCAATCGGGACAAAATCGATGACGATTGACTGTAGAGCGGACTATGTAACCGCCCGCACCATGAGTAGTGCCATAGGACGTGGCACAGAATGTGAAAAGATGGACCTTGCTGGTGAAAGGACGCAGGACACCGTTACAGGCAACAATATTAGAGGCAACAGTCGCAGCAACATCAAGGTACTCGTGATCGTAGCTTACCATATGGAAACGAAAGTGACCTCGACAAGGATTGACTGTGTTAAGTCAAGGTGACGACAACCAAGGGAACGACGACAGTACTGGAAATTCTCGTGACGAAAACAACACTGGGAATGAAGCTCATGGAAGGACATTTAGTATTGGCATAGGCTATACCAGGCGTAATAGCAACACGATAGCTTGGATGGGTAGCTATTCGCTTCGTCTCTATCCTGTTTAACCCTGATGCTTTTTGAAACCGAACCTGTTGTGGAGTCGGCTGATGCAAGTCAATTGAAGCCTTATATGTTCGCTGGGATGCAAACTCGACCTTGGGGGATAGGTATTCGACATCGACCTTCCTTCTACTACCCCTGATGGTTACAATGTAGTAGTTAGTGTGGATTGGTTACTCAGAAATCGCGCAGACATATCTTGTGAGGAGAAAAATTTTGGTGTGGAGGATCGTTATTTGTTCTAAAGCAACAGAGTGGTGCAAAGGTTAGCGCCATATCAGCTATGAAGGCCCAGAAGTGTCTACGGAGGGATCACCCTGCTACGTTAGCAACCGTTACTGATGTTGAGGTTAAGGAAAAGAGGATCGAGGATCCACCAATTGTTCGTGATTCCTCTCAGTGTGCTACCCGAAGAGCTTACAGATTTACTTCCACCACTGTTAGGCAGAATCTCAGTTTGATCTCACGACAGGGGCAACCCTAATTACTCGTGCTACATACCGTCTTGCACCAGGGGGGTTGCAAGGACTATCTACAGGAATTGTTGGACAGGAGTTTTATTGGACATAGGTTTTGTTCGATTTGGGAAGCCCCAGCTATATTCGGGAAGATAAAGCCTTTTCGTATGTATACTGATTATCCAGAACTCAGCAAGGTGACAATCAAGAACTGTTTGCCTCAACCATGTATTGACAGAAGACCAAGAGGAGAATGTTCCTGAAACGGCATATCGAACGCAATACGGCCATTGCGAATTTGTACACCATGACCATTGAGTTAATCAACACACCAGCAGCTTTATGGACCACATGAATCGACCGTATTTATGGATGACATTCTGGATCATTTCCAATAGGAAGGAACATCATGGGCGGCATTTGTACCTTATTTTAGGGCTCCTAAGGGAGGAGCCACTCCGCGCAAAGTCTTGTTAAAGGTAACTTCTGGATTCGAGAGATACCTTTTTGGTCATATGATCAACGAAATGGGAATACACGTGGATCTCGCTAAAGACCCATTTCGTTAGATATTGTTCGGCACCAAAGATCCCTTCGAGGATGCAGCAATTTCTTGGTCACACTAGACTCTATCGCAGATTCACCACAGGATTTTCGAAGATCGCGCAACTTAAATCTCTTTAGCATAGTAGGGTACTGTGTTCGTGAAGGACAAAACAGGAGGACGTCTTTTCAGCTTTCGAATCCCAACTCTGCAATGTTTACACACCGGCGCAACACGAGAAAGTGATGACTTACGTAATGGACCTACAGGAAGAACTGCACGAGTCACGACCTGCGGTGGAAGCTGTAGACTTTGGGTTTAAATTGGAGGCATTACTTGGACGGTACCGAATGCACCACTTAGACCGATCACAAGAGCCTCCCGTGTACCCTTGTTTTAAGAAAGCTAAACATGTGATGGCATCGCTGGATGGAACTTTTGAATGAATACGACCATGAAACCTGGACGTGCACGAGCCTTGCAGCTTGCTATTGACTCTAACATACATGATCAGACTCACCTTGCTCGAATTGAAGAACTGGAGGTAGAGAGTTCTCAAGATTGACCCATGCGGGGCATGGGGAAGCAACCTTTGGCAGCTCGAACGATATTTGCTACTTCATGGAACGAATATGGACCTCACTATACAGCAACCTTAGGGAACTGATGCAGGCGAAGCACACGGGCCTCGATATCATATTTATCTGAGTTTAGATAGGATGAATTAAAACCTGAAGACCATGTACAGATGACCGGGCCTGAAGGTCCACATAGCAACGCATGAGAACGATGTTTGACTTGTGGGAAAGTCAAGGTGGGATATTGGCAACCAGAAACGCAAGAAATGGGAACGGACAGCCATGGATTTTATCACTAGTCTACTTACAACTTGAAACGGAAACATTATGACCTGGATGATCGTTGATGGACACATGTTACCAGCATACTTTCTTGCAATCAAGAAAACTGACGAGTCTTCACAGTTATGAATGTTCCTCTGAGAGAGGCGGCTTCTAGGCATGATGTGCCAACTCCTGTTACCTCTGAATTTGATCTATGCAGGCAATACACAACACCCTTGGCTCACGTCAGTACCAGAGCATTGCTTATCGTCGTTGGGCAAACGATCAGAGAAAACTAACTCTCCTGTCACCCGAAGACATGCTGTGAGCATGTGTGTGACTGGATTTGGTGCAAATTGGAAGGACTCTTAACTATGGTTGAGTACTACTGCGGCAGTTATCATCTTGGTAACCAGACAGCTCTGTTGAGGCATTACGTAAGACAATAATGCCAACCTTCTTGATAGACTGGGATGGATGGCCACCTAATCACAGGTCTAGGACTTGTACTCGAAACTCTTGGGAAGATTGCTGGGATCGGATAACACAGGAAGTTCATTGTAGGCGGTCGAATCATGTTGAAAACCCTGGGAGGGTGTGGTACGCTTGGGAAGCGTGGCAAGCTTAACTTATGTTACGTTGAGTTATTCAACGGTCTGGGAAGAATCGGTAGCGTAACCAACAAATTCGAGTTACCCAACGAATCGGGTAACGTACGCGATGTCATTTATGTTTCGGATCTAAGGCAGTGGTTGTCTGATGAAACACGTGCGATACCTTTACTGGAGGAATATATCGAGCACATGGACCAGGAAGTCAAGGTTCGTTAACTTAGTCGAATTCCAATCATGAGTGTTCGTTGGAACCTAAGACGTGGACCTAAGTTCTTGTGAGAACGCAAAGATCAGGTGAAGCTCTGTTATCCCTGATTGTTCAAATGGTGGGACCAACTTTCGATATCATTGGCGAATTTCGGGATGAAATTCCCGTTCAAGTTGGGGATGATGTGGCACCCAACTGGCCTCGCAATCCTGTTTTACAATTTGGTTTACGTGGTGTCTGTGCAGTTATCTGGATGCTTAGTGATTGCGTGTAATGCTTGATTATTATTTGTGGTTATTATCTGTGTGGTATTACATATTGTTTAATTAGAGTTTCTATCGCTTCACTCTTCTGTGTTTACTTGTCAAATTTCGGGACGAAATTTCTTTCAAGTTGGGGATGATGTGACAACCCTGTCACACCCCGAAATAATCAGAGCTGGCGTGACTGGACTGGTATCTTCATTGCACAGCGGAAGCAAAAAGCTAAGTCTTTTAGAAATTTAACGCCTGCTAAGTACTCGACTATTCATGGTTCTCCTATTCCAACCGTGCCTTAACTTTGAAATGCAACCTGAGAAAGAACATGCGAGAAAAATCAACAAAAAGTTGAGCGAGTTCATAGTTTGTTTGTAAAAGATTTGAAATAAATCTTTTGAATAACCGGTTTGCGAAGTAATATTGAGAAAACGAATTTAGAAATCATTTTCTTGTCAAGTTATATGGAAACTTTGTATTTGTAATGTTCGTATAACCGTCAATGCCCACCCTGACTTTGACTCCATACCCGCATAATCCTGTGAGTATGTATGTATAAACCTTTGAAATATGTCTGTATGTATAAATGTCCCTGGTATGTAGCAATAAGGAAATAAAAGAAGTCACCAATGGGTTGCAAAGCCACTGGTAAGTGTGACAAGGTGCAGGAAAACTCAAACCTAGCAAATTTGTACCGGGCTTCCGGCTGGAAGACATAGTCACCTCTATGGGTCGCCCCGATCCCATGGGTGTGGGCTCGCTACACCCAAATAGATCTATCACTCATGTCCCTCGGTCCTATGACGAGGATTAATGGCTTTAAGTGTTGTGCCCACCTTTCACAGTCTAGTTAGTAAACCCTCCTTAAGCTAACCATACCATGTATAATAATGTCTGTAATAGTTGTAACATACTTGGTACTCGTTCTCACCAAGAGTGCTTCTTGTATTTTTTTTGTATTCTCAAATTGCATCATACTTGGTACTCGTTCTCACCAAGAGTGTTTCTTGTATTTATACCATTTGTAAACATTGTAATATTTGTAACATGTATTCCACTCCCGAAGTATAAAACTGAAAACAGTTAAAAGAAAAGGGGGACATGAACTCACCTGAATTGCCTTGTGCAAAGTTAGCTAATTACGACTTCGTGATGTCGTTTCCAAGATGAGACTCGCTAGCGTGCATTCTACAATATTCCTAACACGGAATATCTTATAAGTTTCTAAGTAAACATGGTAATTACGTGTCACCGAGCTTTACCGAATCGTTAACCGAACGATCCGTTGATATGTTAACTTAAAAAAAACAATTAAGTTATATTTGTTAAGTTTCGTTTACTAAGTCTAGAAAGTACTTAGTTTTCGAGAAATTCGAATATATAAATATTTATAAAAATATAAATATATCGATAGGATAGTGGTTGTCGTTCCGAGAGGTCGTATGTGTATGTGACGAGTGTTTTATGAAAAGAATATATAATAACCCGTATTATATATCGTATGTCGTTTGAGGCGTTTGAAATAAATATAAAAGTCTATATTTATTTTACAAAAGGATTCATCGAGTTGTTGAATGTTTGAAATAAATATATATTATATTTATTTTTATAAAAGCGGATCCGTGTTGTTCGATATCCGAAATAAATATATAAACTATATTTATTTTATAGAAAGAATTCATATTGGTTGATACTTGAAAGAATTGAAAATACTATATCACGTTTTATTTTATAAAAGCATTGTCGAAAATAATATCAAATTGTTTTTCGTGATGTTGTAAAGTGTCGTCGATATTTGTATTTTTGTTACTAAAAGATCACTTGAATTCCGATAGTTCGTTTTATAACAAAACGCGTTTTGGTCTTATGGATTTTCTCGAAAAACGGGCAGAGTTTCCTCTGTTTTTGGCCGCCCCTGACAACACAAGTTGTCGTTGTTTTATCAAAATTCAATCAAGATTCAATAATCAATATAAATAATTTTGTCGAATATTTCAAACGTAAACTATAATCAATCGGTTCGAGCTCGTTTCACGTGATAATAACTACAAAAATAACGAAATAAAACACGCCGTTAATCTTTACCATCTTCGTGTCGGACGTCGAGCCGTTGACTGGGTAGACTGAGTCAACTAAGTTGACTCACCGAGTTGACCTAAGTTTGATCGAGTTGACCTAAGTTTGACCGAGTCAACCGAACCGTATCGCTCCACAAACCTTGACCCGAAGCGCATGATCTGAACCGTACCCTTAACCGCGTCGACTTCTGTTGACCAAACCAAACCGAGAACTCGAGATCTGACGCGTATTGAACGGTTAATTTTTAACCAAACAGAATACATGTGATTAATATATTTTGAAATCTGAAATTGATATGGTATTTACCTTAAGAAAAGAACTAGAACAAACTCTCTCTGAGCAATTCACTAACACACAAAATCAACAGTTAGCCGAAATTCATAATCCATCAAGTCGGAACTCAGTGTCGCCTAGCACCACCGTTGTTTGGCCCGACCGGCTGAAAATGAAACCCGAACGATTCCGTACTCAAAACATAACCCGAATTCTGCAACATCGTCACCCGAACCCGATCGGAGCCAAACCCGAACCAAAACTGATCCGACCTGAACCCGAAGTCTGCAACATCGTCATTAATTTCAGAATTAACAGAAAATGGTGAGGGGGGGGGGTTACCAGAATATTATCGAAAGAAATAGAGACCGCCGCCGCTCACGGCGGCGCGACCGTCGTGTTTGAGCATTTCGACCGTCGGCACCTCTGTCCGCAACTCTCTCTCTCCTCCCGTTTCTCTCTCCGTGTATCTCTCTCTCTCTCTGTTCGTAGCCCCGCACCACCAATCGCCGCCGCACGCCACCACCATCTGATGGTGGCAGCCGTTAACTCGAAAAAGAGGGGAAGGGGTGGATGTGTTGTTCATGTTTGGAGAGATGAAGTTCTTGTATGATGTTGGTTTGTTGCCTGTGTGTATATATAAAAAAAATCTAGAGTGAGAAGGGGGAAAATCAGTAGTGGAAATGTTAGGTATTTTTTTTTATAATATTTCGATGGTGGAAAGCAAATGTGTTTTGGATGCAAGCTTGGTGGGAATGTTAGGTATTGGCTTCTTTTCCTTTTGAAAATGTTGACAACATGTGACAACCTAAAAGTATGAAGCGATTTGGATGGATGGTTAAAATAATGCAAGGTTTCTAGATGTTTTGATTTTATAAAATAAATACAAAACTGAAAGTATATTCATGCCTATGTCGTGCATACATATATCCCCGTTACACCACTTTAACCGTCGAGAAATAACAATCGTTATTTATGATATATATATATATATATATATATATATATATTTTTTATACTAATTTAATTTATATATGTATATATAAATTTGAGATGTCGCAAACTAAATCATTGATTAATAATGTGTTCGCTCGTCGGTTGCGTTAGAATCGCGTAATTATTACCCGAAAATTACCGGTTGTCACAAACCCGAACTTTCGAGGTTAGTAACGTTTCATCTTACGATCTTAACTCCTCGCTATTCAGTTATAACATCGTTAAACTTAAACGTTTGACAACTCGGTTAAATAACTTATTAAAAATTGTTGGGTCGCGTATATCTTTGTGTGTTATAATTGTATCTTGAAATAACACACCATACCATATGGGCCCAAACGAATCAATTGAGCCCAACTAGTTACTTGTGTGTATTATTTATTTCGGCCCAAGTTAAATAGCCCAAGGCAGCTTATAGATCGGCCCAACTGCTTTAGTATTTCTATTATTTAGACTTCTGTACGTAAATCACTAAACCACAAATATCAAACCCTACTTCCCCCTTCATACTCTACGTACGGCAAACAAGAGAACCCCCCCCCCCTTCGAGACATCATCCTATTTGATCAAGCGTTTGGTTAGTAAGTCTATATTTATGTTAATTCCTAATTGGTGATCTTGTTTAATCTTGTTTAACGAATTTTACGTGTATGTCGATGTTGTGATCTTGTATGATTAATGTTGCTTAATACGCACACTTTGGATAATAGAGTTTATGTAATTAATAATTAATGTTGCATAAACTGAACTGTTATATGATACCTAGGGTGCATGTGCATGAAAGTATTTGATGGATCGATGAGATCAGTAACTGATTAATCTAGGTTGAGCCATTATAGGTATTTTGTTAATTGATTTGGATTATGAGTGGTATAACATTAAGTTACTCTACTGATAGAAAGGGATTCACAGTGGGCCAAATCACACACATGGGCCTTGTGCATATGATATTGGCAATATATATAGGGATGTTTGTGTTATGCGTGGTCCTATGGCTTTCATATATTGTCTAATTAGATGGGGTAGATTATAATGGCTGCTCATATGTGGGTACTATGGATCGAGTATATAAGGTAAAACAGGGGTTCGGGTAGGGTGGTTGGTTAATCATGACATGTGAGTGGGTTGTAAATTATTGAATAAGAAACTTGTCAGAATGGGCTGTATGTAACACTTGAACAAACGCGGGTTGGGCCAGCAAGGTTTGGGCCGAATAGTCAGGTAAGTTCGCGTTAGTTAACAGATGGCTTATAATGTGGACTGGGCCAGTAACTCGGGGAATCAATAGAATGATGTGGTATGTTAATTTGTGTAACGAAATGGCTTAAACTTGTGAATTAATATGGTACATGAAGTCACCCCTTGTTCATATGTTTGTGATGAGGCGTTATATGAATACTTGAAACGTGAAGTATAACTCTATATGTGTAGCACCTAGTATGAGAACGTACTTTAATGATGGAATTCGTGCTTGATTAATTGATATACCATGCCTAGTGATGAATGTTAACACTTGTATTCGTGTGCACTAGCTGATGATTAAACATGAAATAATACGTGTTGTGCTTGTATGCAAACTGACTGTTATGTGTAACTATCATAGGGCTTAGTAAATCACTGTTGCTAAATGAGTAATTAATTCTACCGAGCAAATCAAAGGTGAGTTCATCTCTTGAGCATGCGTCCCGGTTGTTGGGACAGTCAGTGGGTATCCCGGGGAGGGATAAGTCTTTTGGGTAAAAACGGGAATGTTGGATAATATACTCTTCCTACATGCGTCCCGGTTGTTGGGACAGTCAGTGGGTATCCCGGGGAGGGATAAGTCTTTTGGGTAAAAACGGGACTGTTGGATAATATACTCTTCCTATCACCTTTAAAGTCCCTCCGGGTTGTTTGGTTACCGGGGAGGTAACATGGTATTAGTTAGTAGCGCTACTTAGGTTTGGCAACCTCACCCCGTACCTGGGAGGATGGGTGTTGAACTAATGACCTAGTCATGACCAATGCTTTGATATGAGCATTGGAGAAAGGGCAAAATAATCAGAAGTTGTCTTGTATTCGGGGTATTATCAACATTACTTTTGGAATTAACTTCAATGGATTAAATAAACACTTGGTAATCAACGTTTTGGTAAAAACTATGAACTCACCAGTGTTGTCTGATACACTTGTTGCATGCTCGCAGGTCGTTAGATATCTTGGATTTGGGAACCTACTGTCTGAAGTAGCTGGAGTTGTCATGGGTCGACTGGAAGGATTTATTTGATTGATTTCTTGATACTGTACATTGGTTTTGAAACTGTTTAACTTCGGTTTATCATTTGCTTCCGCTGAACATGTTGGTTTTCTTTTAAACTCGTTGATGGTATTTTCATTAATAATTGAGGATTTTATTTATAAACTTGTATGGTTCAATGTAATTAGTGGCTCGTTATTGGTACGTCACACGCCTAGCAGGGACATTCCCTAGGTGGTATTTGGGGGTGTGACAGTTTGTCTTGTTGCAATGTAATCCTTGGCAGGCCATGGATACACAACATGAAAGTTGTTCCTTCGACGTATCACCAATGTGTGAAGCTGCCAACCCCATGGGGAGTAGTGTAGATTGAAAGTGATCAACAGGAGGCAAAGAACTATTACACCTCCTCAATGAAGCCAGCTTCAAAACCAAGGGTAGCATAGCAATTAATGTATCCTCCAAGGGATGTCATGGAGGATATGGAGCATGACATCAAGGATATAACACTGTACCCTGAGGATCCTAAATCCAAAATTTTTGTAGGATTCGGGATCCTTGACGGTATAGAGCAGGATCTGGTATCCTTCTTAAAGAGAAGAATCTACCTTCACTTTGAAGCACGAGGATACGACAAGTATCTCCAAATATATTATTTCTCACAAGTTGGTAGTTATCAAAAAATAAAAAAGTTAAAAAAAAAAACTGGAAAGTGGAGGGTATGTGTTGACTTTACTGATTTAAATAAAGCATGTCCCAAGGATCCTTTCCCACTCCCACACAATGACTCCATGGTGGATGCAACAGCGGGCTATGAGTTGCTTACTTTTATGGGTACTTCATCTGGATTTCAACAAATCCAAATGGAACCATCTGATCAGGAGGATACATCATTCATGACACCCACATGCATATACTGTTATATTGCTATGTGTTAGGATCTGAGTTTGGTTTTGATTGTGTTTTTCGTTTGAAATAAGATGAAGATGGATGAGTTGTGCAGCGGAATTAAGATGGAAACAAACTTTGCACACAATCAAACGAGAGAATTGCTTTAATCAAACATTTTCCACAAAGAACCGAAAGATTGAATTTATTTCAATAACGATTACAATGCAATGTATGAATACAAACTCCCCCTCAGCCTGAGCTCACAGTGTTTGTTCGTGCAGGAAGAAGATTTTGCAAAGAGCTAATAGAACAGTACAGAGCACTGTTCTATTTATAGGCATGAGCAAACCACTGAAGCATCTAAGCTGACGTCATTATGAAAGTGACATCTAACCTCCTAACAAACTCTAACCTCTGATCTATACAACCTCTCCTATGCTAAACTACTGTTATTACATTTCATTACATAAAAACATTTAAACTACTGCTGCATCCTTCCACTGATGTGAACCCAACAGTACTTGTCCGGATCAGCAGAGCTTGACTCAAGGCAGTAGATTGAACAGCAGAGCTTTAGTCTTCCATCAGGCTTTTACTTGATCAGCAGTTTGTAGGTCAGCAGTTTGTATGATCAGTAGATAGGAGGTCAGCAGATGTTGAAAGTTGAAACCACTTTCATGGGGAGAAACTTGTATGCATAACATCTGCTTATTCTGGATCCACTGCTCTGATCCAGTTTTGGCTTTAATTATCTGTTCCTTTGGTAGGGTTTAATCCCAACAATCTCCCCCTGGAACAGATAATGCCAAAACCCTTCATTATTAGGGAACTTTATTGCCTCATCAACTGTTCCCTTATCTGAACTTTAAGTTGTAACTCAAAGTCTAGAGCATCTGTGTCATCTTCATCCCTACCAAGTGGAAGATCAAGGAGATCCTGCATATCTTCAAGACTTGGTACCTAGAGAGGAGAATGCAGAGGCAGATGCCCTAGCAAATCTAGGATCATCCTTAAAGATACCAGAGGATGTCAGGATTCCCATTATTCATATCCTTTCTCCTGCAATTGAAGAAAACGATGTGATGGAGATAATTGAGGACACTACAATTGTACCTAGTGATGATGTGCAACCAAATCCAGGATCATGGATCTTTCCAATTCTGAAATATATCCAGAATGGAGAAATTCCCATAGGGGAGAATCCTAGAGCTTTCAGGACTAAGGTATCTCAGTTTACTATAATAAATAACATGTTATACAAGAGATCAGTTGTAGGTCCCTATTTCCGGTGTATTAAGGATCCAGAAATTCAAGAAGTCTTGGAGGATTTTCATGAAGGAGACTGTGGAAATCACACTGGGGCAGAGCACTATTCTCAAGAATCCTTAGAACATGATACTATTGGCCTACAACGAAGAAGGATGTTGTAGAATATGCAAGGAAGTGTGATGCTTGCCAAAGACATAGCAATATCCTACATCAACCAGCAGAGCCTTTATATCCAATAGTCTCCTCTTAGCCATTTATGAAATGGGGAATGGATATAGTAGGCAAACTCCCTAAAGCTCCTGGAGGAAAAGTATTCATGCTAGCTATAACAGACTACTTCTCCATATAGATAGAAGCAGAAGATTTTGTTCAAGTCAGGGAAAAGGAAGTTAAAAGAAACATTATTACAATTTTTCGAATTCCTTCTGAAATTATTTGTGATAATGGATCCCAATTTATTGGGAGTAGAACTACTAACTTTTGTGACAGATGGGGATTAAGATGATAACATCAACACCAGTCCACCCATAAGCTAATGGTCAAGCAGAAACAAGCAATAAGATCATCATCAACAACTTGAAGAAGAAATTAGGATCCAAGAAAGGAAAATGGGCTGAAGAGCTACCATATGTCCTTTGGGCAGATGGGACAACTCCAAAGAATGCCACAGGCCAGACTCCATTCTCCCTAGTCTTTAGAACTGAGGTAGTGATCCCTACAGAGATGGTGGTTCCTACAACTAGAACAAGCATCCGGATCCTGAAGCAAATGCTGAAAACCAGACTCAAGACCTAGACATTGTGGATAAGCTCAGAGATTTAGTAAGAATAAGGATGTCTAGCTACCAATAAAGAATGGTTGGGTCATACAACAAGAATGTCAGGGTCAAAAGATTTCAAGTTGGTGATTCGGTCTTGAGGAAAGCATTCCAAAACACTAAAAATCCAGCTGATGGTAAACTAGCACCAAAGTGGGAAGACCCTTATTTGATAGAAGTAGAAGCTGGAAAGGGGGCATATCGCTTGTTAATTATGGATGGTGATCTCCTACCAAGAGCTTGGAATGTTGTTCATCTAAAGAAATACTTCATGTATGAAGGATCAAGGATCCTCAGAGGCTCCAATATTCTGACTTTGGATCAAGGATCCTCAAAGGATATATGATCCTTTCTTCGGTAACATCTTACTTTCATTTTCATTCATTTTATACTAATTATCCATTGCAAGAAGAGCATGTAAAGCACCTAACATCCATTTTCATAATGTTTAATCCTTTGCAGAGTTGTTAACTTTTTACAAAAGATTAAAGTGGTTGGTCAACTCTCCAAAGTATTTGGGCTTGTCTCCAGTTTATTTGGGTTTGTCCCCAGTTGTTATGGATTTATCCCCAGATTATTTGGCTTAGTCCCAAGTTCATTTTTTACAGGATCTTAGATCTTTAAAGGTTTGCAAGTCCTGGCAATAAGGATCTTGAATCCTTAAAACTTGAACTAATTTTCAAGGTTTGTTTGCTCAGTAATAACTTGTAAGGATATAAAATCCTAACTTGGATTCTCTGGTATATTTTATCCTTAACTTTATTTATGTTATGAATTGTTAGGGGTTAAATTTTAATACTTATGGATCACTTATCCTTAGACCCGCCTGGATCACTGATCCTTAAAGTCTGATGCAGGAAGTCTGAGAATCACGGATCCTTATTATTTTTATAACTTAACTAACAGTTGTTCCTTGAATAAGCCTAACAACTAAGTCTGATAATCTTGGAAGACCACGTTCAAGCCCCATGATCGTTTGTGGAAATAGCACGTGCAGCATCTTGAACGAATTTTTCCCGAGATTCCAGCTAAGACTCAATCCACTTCGTTAATAATCTGCACATGAATATTAGAAAACATCAAGAGCAACTGTTAAAAATCACAAGTAATAATAAGGACCCTTGATCCTCTGAGTCCATGCACTACCCGTTAAGAATAACTGATCAACGTATTTATGAAACTCTGTTTAGTTATTTGAAATATTTATTTCATAGCGTTGCTGAAATTTTTGCTAGGATTTTATAAAAGATTATTTCTAGTTACTATTTTTATATTTATTTTCTCGATATGCTAAGAATTTTAAATAATCACTTTAAATACTTATTATATAATACTACAAAAACTAACTAAAGTCACCACCGGCTACCGGACCGTCGCGCCTCATCAATCACGCCGTTTATAAATAAGTTTTTGCCTTAATTCGATAATATTTTTCGTTACAATCGACGTCTTTTCCTCACAAAATCACTCCTTTTAAGACAAACCTCTTGAATTAATAAAAGACAATATTTGCTCTGTATGTATCTATGGTTGCGTCATATCTTTTCCGGATGCACCGCTTCACCAAATAAAAAATTCCCAATTCCTTACAATATTACATTATGCCACATTTTTGTAAACCAACAACGGCCTCCGTACATTATTCCCAATTCCTTCATCGGATAACAATCTACTACGTCCGTCGAAATCAAATTGTTAATTCCTTCAATTTCCGCAAATTCATCAAACAAGTTCGACATCAAAGGTAACATCTCTTAACCTATTGGGTTTTCCATGTATATCGTATTCTTTCCTTCTTGAATAGATCCATATTGGTTTTATTTGTCGGTTTTTCCCTTATTGATATACAACAAATCGATACATATATGTTTATTATTGGTTATATACTGAAAAACTAAGAAACTGGCATGGGTTGTTTCCCTAGCGCTTTGGGGACTCTTTGCGAAAAACTCATCCAAAAACAAGCGAAATG
>JARYGA010042934.1:0-185790 GCA_030545235.1 Helianthus tuberosus
AAACGAGTTTCGAGACGCTTTCCCTTCGCCTCACGAAACCTAAGCCTCGAGGCAAACCGAGGCGGAACTAAAAAATAAATATAAAAATTATATATCTTATAAAAATAATAATACAAACTAAATTCATCAAAAACACACATAAAAAAGACATAAATTGCTTGAAATTGACACAAATAGTCAAAAACATCAAAAACAAATATAAAAAACCCCTGAGGCGCAGCCTTTTTAGCGCCTCAGCTCCTATGAGGCGCACGTACAATAGAAACCCCTGAGGCGCCCCTCAAAATCGTTTTTTGAGCGTTTCGTCTCGAGGCGCGCCTTGAGGTGGATGCATCAACCGTTTTTTAAAACCATGGTTTTTATATACAATATTTGCTTTCCCATCAAAAGAAAAATGCCCCAGAGTTCGAACTTAGAACCTAGTGACCACTCCATCAAATTCGTGATGCACGTTTGACTTGTATAATTTGACTTCTATAATAGAATCTGAGCAAATTTTGCAGGTACATATTGATTCCAACTTGAATTACTTCCCAAAAAACCAGCAAATTATTACCATAATTACCATAAAAATACAAAAATCTTGACATAAAGCAAAAAAGTAAGAAAGTAAAAATTAAAAAAAAAAGTACAGGCCCTTGTTGTCCTTCCTGATCCGCATCTAACATCATAAACTAAAACAATCACTCCAGATTTCTCACAATCCAATATAACTACTAACTTAAAAAAAATGATTAATACAAATAAAAAAAATGCAGCAATCTTCACAAAAAAAAAAAAAACTACTAAAAATACAAAAAAAAATTAAAAAAATAAAATAAAATATTCAAAAACTAATGCTTTCAGTTGTTTTCAAATACTGGCTCTAATATTAGGGTTTAAATCGATTTAATTTCTTTGAGCTTATTTTCCCCAATTTTGAGTTCTGATCTCTCTCTCTCTCTCTATGCACATACTGATCAACAATCCGTATACATATGCAATGAAGAGTTCAAATTAGGGTTAAATTAACGAAGAATTAGCAGCAGAAATTGACAAGTAGATAACTGAATCTTAAAAATTAAACATGAAAAATATGAATTAAATTAAAGTGGTAATGATGGAAATTAGAAGTGAAATGAGTAAAAAAAGTGAAAGATGAATTGGGGATAAATAAGGGTGAGAATGAAGAGATACCTAACTGACTGACTGACTGATTGGGATGAAGAAGAAGAAGAAGAAGAATTATGATGCAGTTTGTATGTTTGATCATGTGTCGTCTGCAACCAAGGAGGGAAGAAGTGGGGGCTTTTTGCTCAATATGGCTACATTCCACGTCATCCGCCACGTGTAATAAGTGTATATACGATTGACAATAAGGCTATGGGATGTGAGATAAAGCTCCTAGGGGCGGGCTTTATCAGGACACGTCAACGCTACATCAGATCCACGTTAGTTAGGAGGTTTTATTACGTTCTCCCTTAACTTGCAGAGTGTAGGATAAAACCCACGCCATCATTACCTAAATATTTTTTTATTTATATATTTTATTTTTTTTAAATTAAATGCGAATTTTAATAACTTGAAATTAAACAAAAAACATAATTTCATTAAAAAAAAGAAAAACATTATAAAGTCATTAAAAAAACATAAAGTACTAGAAAATAAAAAACTACATATATTTCGTTCGAATGTGTGCCTTACGAGTGGTCGGATGAGGAGAAGTTGGGGTGCTAGATGGCATCGGATAATATCCAAGCTCACCCGTACGCGGGTCTCTTCGATAACAGTCCTCTTGCTCGTTGTTTGGCACACTTTGCCAAAACGGATTGGTCGGATCCCACGAGTTTTGGTTGTTGGGAAACATTGTGGTAAAAGTGTATAAAAAATTATAGAGAATATGTATAAAGATTGAGATAGAATTGTATAAAAAAATGTGGAGAATGTGAGGTATTTATAGGTTAAATTTATAAAATTGGAAATTAATTTATTTTTTTAAATTTGTTACCGTTCAACGACAACATGCATTTAACTCCCTCGATCCTGCCAAATTTGGCTCGTTACCACGCTGAAGCCTCAACAATGGCGCCCCTCCGTAAATCAGGCGGTGTGGGGTGGTGGCGCCATCAGACGCTATAGACGGTGAGGTGGCATGGGTCGCCTCCACACCCTCCGGCCTAAGTACAACTAGTAGATTGGCCTACGTGTTGCCACGGTGTTCTATAAAAATTTTGCGTTAAGACGTAGACCAACTGACAACGTACATAAATATAAGCACGAAAACATATTAAATTTGACCCAACTTATTTCCTGGAAAATTTAGTGAGTGCTGAAATTTAAGAGGTTAAAGTATAAAAAAACAAAAAAAAGACCAAAAGAATAGAAAGGAAAAAAATAAGCCAAAAAGACAAAAAAAAAACTCAAAACACAAACACTATTCACAAACTATGCTAATTGTATATATACATAAAAAAACAAAAAAAAAGACCAAAAGAATAGAAAGAAAAAAAATAAGCCAAAAAGACAAAAAAAAAAAAAACTCAAAACACAAACACTATTCACAAACTATGCTAATTGTATATATACACTAATAATAATAATAATAATAATAATAATAATAATAATAATATTACCGATGCGTTTTATAACTCTATAATATCGATATAGATGGAAGAACAAACTCCACAATTAAGTGTGCGTCGCATAACTAAATATAAAATCATAGAGAGTTTTATGGACAAAATAGATAATTATGCACAAAAGGAGGAAGTTGTACCAAGATATGTAAGCTCCTAGAAAGTCGCCTTTTGACTAATTGCATTAACATCATGAGTTTTTGATGCACAAAACAAACACTTATGCGTAATCGATGGCTGATTGGAGTCGTATTAGTTCATATGTAAACGCTTTCAGAAGTTTTCAGCCGAATAACCAAAAACGATATCATGAGTTTATAATGGATAAAACAAACAATTAGAAGAAGTCGACACATGGACAACAAAAAACAAAATCATGAATTTTATAGAGAAAACAAACCGTATTTGGTTAATGAAATCATAGTAACAGCATTAGATCGTAGTTAGTAATTGTAAGTTTGTGTCATTAACAATTATCTACTGGTAACTTATATTTAAGATATAGATGTAAAATAATTTTAGTATAAATTAACTTTTTTTTTTAAAGGTAGTATAAATTAACTATTTAATCTATACATATAATAAAAGAAACCAATTAGAGCACACATGTCATTCATTTAAGCCGTCTATTTTTTATTAAATAATTAATATCAATTGAAATTAAATTTAATATAAATTTAAACAATTCGTATAGGAGATAATATAATATTTTAAAATATTATGTAATTGATTTATTTATTTTATTAAAATAAATTAGTTAAGGGTACAACCTATTTTAAAAATGCTTATAAGAGGTAAACAAAAATATTAATCAATGTTTATTGGTTCTATACTTTTATTTTCGTGTTCAACTCTTAACTCAAATACGGTAATCACTATGTTTACGAGACATTTATAAGAACCATCACCTCAATCACCATATCCATCGTATATCGAGTATATCCGTTAGTTTTTTTCAAAGATATAAATTTTTATTAGATTCATTCAACCCGTGTAATAAACGAGGTTTTTTATAGATATAACGTTTTTATTTTTTACTATACAAAATTACATTTATGCAACTCGTGTAATACACTGCGTTTTTAAAAATATAACTTTTTTTATTATGTAGTATATAAAATTAGATTTATTCAATCTATATAATACATAGGTTTTATAAAAGATATAACTTTTTATTGTTTGCTATATAAAATTACATGTGCTCAACCCGTATAACATATGAGTTTCTTAAAAATATAACTTTTTTTTCATTATTTAATATATAAATTTAAATTTACTTAACCCGTACAATACACGGGGTTCTTAAAAATACAACTTTTTTAATTATTTTATATATAAAATTACATTTATTCAACCCATGTAAAAAACGAGATTTTTAAATATATATTGTTTTATTATTTGGTATATAAAATTACATTTATTCAACACGTCTAATAAACGAGATTTTTAAAGATATATTTTTTTATTATTTGGTATATAAAATTAAATTTATTCAACCCGTGTAATACACGGGGCTCTGACCTAGTTGTGGTATAAGAAAAATCGAAATACTTGGTATTATACCGACACGTGGAAGTGCCGTGTAGAAGGTGCTAAGTGAGCTGGCCCATTCGACACCATGCTGGCCATTGTGTATTCCATTAACTTATCATGATTTACACTTTGCCCCCTTCACTTATTTTCAGTCTATTTTATTTTGAACACACTTTTGTCAAATGTTAAAACACATTTGGCAATGTACAACCCGTTAGTTAAATTGAGATAAAACAATCTCAAACCAAGTTCAAACTAAATCATATGATGAACAAAGTCTAGACTTCATATACTACCTTCATCAGACCAGGGGCAGACCTACTATATAATAAGGGATAGCCTCCGCTACCTCTTAACGCTCCGGCGATAGTGTAAATTTTGAAAAATTTTGACGTTTTTTCGATTTCATTACCCCTTTTCTTTGAAATGTTGCCCCTACACAAACTTTCTAGATCCGCCACTGCATCAGACTGCTAAAAACCTACATGATGCTATTACAAATATTAATATAAATATGAAAGTAGGGGAAGGTTTATTGGGGAACACTAAAAAAAGTGGGGAACAGCGGGGAACCGACTTAAACGAACTCCGATTGGACTCATTCCAGCGGTGTTGGAACCGGCTCGTCGAACCCTAACTAAGATCTCTTAACCCTAAACCCTAAATCCTAACTCCTAAACTCTAAACCCTAAAGCTAAAAAATAAGGCTAAAACATGAGCTAAACCGTAAAATCTAAACTATAAACCCTAAAGGCTAAACCTAAAGCTAAACCCTAAAAGCCAAACCCTAATATATTTAGGGTTTAGGGGTTATGATTTAGGGTTTAGGGTTAAGAGATCCTAGCTGGGGCTCAACGAGCCGGTTCCAACGCCGCTGGAATGAGTCCAACCGGAGTTCGTTTGAGTCGGTTCCCCACTGTTCCCCACTTTTTTAGTGTTCCTCAATCAATCTCACACTATGAAAGTATTTATATAAATATATAACAAAATAAATTACATAATTGGATGATCATTTTTCTTAAAATATGGTAGAAACTAATGAATATTATATACATTATAACATGTATTTATATAAATAACATATACACACACATTAAACTTCATTATAGAACACTAAGTTATTGTGAAAACAAAAATAATAAACCTAAATTGGTAAAAAAAAAATTAATCAGTAGTTAATATTTTAAAATTTTTGTACTTTCTTACATACAAACGAGTATCTTTATATACATAAAAAAAATCATAAAGTGATAAAACTAATTTCATCATATGTTTCTACACATATGTATAAACCTCAAGATGACTTACATACACATATATTAAATTTCAGAAGACACGTTGCATTTCTATCGTTTTCTTATATTTATTATGAAGTTTTTAAATTGAAGATATGAATGATTTATTTTGTTATATATTCTTTTGCAACATTTATTGTTATGCATGTATAGATAGTTTGATAATAAACGTTATTCAGTTCAAGCTTATAATATTACTAACAAATTAAACTTGGCATTTCTATCGTTCTCTTATTTTTATTATGAAGTTTTTAAATTGAAGATATCAATGCTTTATTTTGTTCTATATTCTTTTGAACAGTGGCGGATCTTGCCCGATGAACGTGCCAGTGCCGAAAGACACGGACACTAAAAAAAACCTGGGCAAGCCCGGGCCAAACATAGTATATATATAAAATTCGATCGAAATGCGGAAAATTAGCACTACGGCCGAAAAACTTGCCCGGGTCGTGTGCCATTCTCCTTCTAAGAACCGCCCATGTTTGAAGTATTTATTGTTATGTATGTATAGATAGTTTGATAATAAACATTCAAACTTATAATATTCCTAAAAAACTGGGTTAGAGATTTAGAAATAAAACTCAAACTAAAAATAAACCTTTTTAAGTTAAGTAAGCAAGATTAATTTAGTCAAGCTCGGCCTCAATTTGATTTATTTACCTAAAAAGTTTGACGATATATTAAAAAAGTACATTAACAAGGGAACTAATTATGCTGGTTTTAGAGTTGGTGGGAAAAGTTAGGTTCAACGGTCAGCAAGTTAAGGTCTAAGATATTTTTAGTGACGTGAGATCGATGAGGCTTTTGTGGGTCAAAAATAGGTCTAAATTCAAGTCGATCCGGTGGTCAGATTGGTGTAATTTCGTGATTATGTAATTCTTTGGGTTTTCCGTCTCGGTTTTCAGGGTCGGTTGGTTTTATGAAGTTTTCGGTTAAAAAAAAGAGTTGGTGGGAAAAGTGTAAACATTAAAAAACTGTGAGGGTGGTTTTGGAAAAATAGTTGGAGCACTACAAGAATTCTCCGTTTGTTGACACGTGTACGTTTGAGGATCAATCTACTAGTCATCAAATCTGGCCAGTCAGTCCATTCTCATGTGGATTTTTTTTTTGGGAGGTGACTTTCTATGTACTGGACCAGTGGTCACTGGGTTTATGTCAAAGACATTCCCCCGTCAGCCCCGCATCCGCGGACGCGATGTTCGATTGGGCCCCGGCCTGCCGCGTGAGCTGACTTTCGCCCGGAAACCATACTGCCCCCACACGAGAGACTCGCTGGGGTAACAGCTGGGTAAAACCGGGTTGCCTTCAAGACCGTTCCATGCCTCGGTAGGAGACGATCCATCATCGGGACATCCCAACCCCCAAACCGTAGATGCCGGAATTCGAACCGGGGTGGCCATTGGCAAACCCCGGCCTCCTCCCAACTGAGCTAGGGGGCGGGACCATTCTCATGTGGCTTACCTTGCAATATTTCTTTTTAATTTTATATTTATTATTTATGTAAAAAAATAGTCGTTGTAATTTATGTTAAAAGTTAAATATTATTTTAGTCCTTAAGGTCTTTTCAGTAAAAAATAATTGGATTTTTCTAATTTGATAGTTTGATTTTCATATTAACTAGTAATATGATCCGCGGGCGATGCACCGTGGGACCGTTGCAAACATCGAATCGAATGAATTAGTTTAATCGTTATGTGATGTGTTAACCATATGAAACTGTGTGTTTCAACGTATTTAATTTATGGTTGGATCAAATCTTAAAGTATAAAGGAAAAACTAACATGTGTGTAGTCAAAAGAGATTAAATAAAACTTATAAAAAGGAAAAAAAAAACAACAAAATGACAAAATAAAACACATTGGATATACATGAGTGTTTTACAAAGTGAAATGATCAAAGTCATGGGGTGTAATATAGGGATGAGCGTGGTACCGGTACCGAAATTCGTCAAAACTGGTTAACGGTACTGGTACCGAAATATTTGGTACGGTATGTTATCGGTACCGGTACAGTACCGGTATTTGAAGGTAAAATTCGTTATTTTACCGGTACCATACCGAACCGGTGCCGGTACCGAAAATGCCAAAAAGTGGGTACCGGTACCGAAAAATCCGGTACGGTACCGGTATCCAGTACCAAATGCTCATCCCTAGTGTAATATATGATATAATATTACTTTTACCTGTCACGCATTGCTACGTGGTCGAAACGTAAAGTAAATTTAACTTATACCGTCGAATGAAACGTAGTATATTTGACACCACTTGGTTTGGAGCAAAATTTACGTGACAATGTGGAACAACTGAAAAAACGTATTATATTTGACACCACTTGGTTTGGAGCAAAATTTACGTGACAATGTGGAACAATTGAAAACGTAGATAAAATAAGTATGTAAACGTATTATACTTGATCTGACTCATTTCTAAAAAAGTTAACAATTTAAATTTATATCCACACGTACATAAAAATACGCACATAAAAAGAGTACTTTTAAAGTAAATGAATGAAATGGGTAAATTCAAAACATTAGAAACTTGAGGGGGTTAAAATGATATTTCACAAAGTTTTTAAACACAACAATAAATTAGTTTTTGAAAAAATAAATTATCTAACGAAAGTTATTGAAAAAAAATTTAATAGGTTAAAAACGTATATTATTTATGGTACAGGGCTAAATTGAAATATTAAAAATTGAATGGGTTAATTTGTAAAACTTGTAAAATGAAATAGGGGTTATAAATGACAATTTGCAAAGTGAAAGGGTAGCAAAGCCAACCACTATGCAAATTGGAGGGGCTATAGATTTTATTTAAGATTGTATACGATGCAATTGGATGTGCTTTAGATGGGTTTTAAGTGAAAAATGCAATTTGGTGGTGAAAAATACTGAGAAGTAAACTTCGGAAAAGGGAAAGGCCACTCATGAATTATTCACCGACTTTTGGCTTTAAGAATATGTATAATTTATATTTAGTCTACTAACTTCATCCATTTTTTTTTATTAATTTCTAATAAAATGACCAAAATACACATAAGCCCCTTTTAAACTAATGTTATATCTTTCTATACTAGTAAATGAAAAATCTTTTTAGACAATATTACTCTTTGGTGTCTTCACACTTTTAAATAATAATTTAATAATTTTACTATACATATTATATATATAGGGGCATGATTTAGGAAAAGCAGCTAAAAGAGTCTTTATTACTTTGACGTGCTACATTAAGGGTAAAAGAGTCTTTTTATTGCTCTAATACAAAACACCAAACTAACGAGCAAAACGCCATTCAAAATTCTCGCCTTAACCTACAAGCCATACACATCAGTCACTTCCAGATGAAACATCATATTTATCTAAAACACCATTAATACAAAAAGCGAAAACTTAATGATGAAACGCGTTGCAGATTTAACAGATAGATGTGAATAAACAGTAACTGAAAGTTAATTATTAACATTTTTAATAAAAATTTCCTCCTAAACTATGCGCCAAAAACATCATTATATAAACGACGTTACCATCACTTCTATTGATCATACTAAAAACGTCATCTTTAACCAAAATGCCAAATTTCAAAAAAAAAAAGCCCCTCTGAAAGGAAGAAAAATGGCAAACATCGTTTCATGGAGATACACCCTCGGAATCAGGAGATTCGTAATCCGTTTTGACAACAGAAGAAGAGTGTTTGTTAAAACAATCAAAGCCATATTGAACTTGAAAGAAGAAGTACAGAAGGGGATCCTAGCACTTGGCGTCTCTCTTAATAACCACTGTCATAAAACATATACGGTTATAAGAATATTAACAAGAAAAATTGGACCGAACAAGGCAAATGCAAAAATGGATCCAGTCATCCGATCATGGCGTTTTGATGAAGACACTGACATGGTCACTGTTATATGTGACAACGGCCAGCAGGAAGACTACATGCTTGAAAACATCATGACTAAGCAGACTCTTGGGTTCCAAGAGGAGTTATACAATGCAACATGTTTGAACATAGACATGACAGGAAAATTGGAGTTGTTGCATGACAAGTTCAAATGGAGGGTTCAAAATCTTCAAGAACAAGAGGCCGATGAAAGTGAAAGTGATGACTTGGATGAGAAACTGGAAGAAGAATCCAAAGAAGAAGACGAGGGGAGCGATGGATACTTCTCAGACAAAATCCCTTCTGACGAGGAGTTTTAATTTTTTTTTCTTTTATTTTTTTTTCTTTTGTGTAATATTTTCTGTGCTTGTTATGTACTTTTCCAATAATAGAATACTTTATTTCTCTAATTAGTTATAAAACGCCAAAATGCCACAAACGCCAGACTCCAAAAGTTAATTAGTTGTATTTTATCATCTTTATCTAAAAACGCCATTAAATACAAAACGCCAAACTTAAAGATGGGACGTGTTACAGCCTTAACAGATAAAGCTGAACAAACAGTAACTACAAACAGTAACTGAAACGACGGATACTTTATTACTAACATTTATTATAATAAATTCTCGCATAAACTACGCGCCAAAAACATCTTATATAAACAACGTCTTAAAACCTTCAATTGATCACACCAAAAACAAACGCCATGTTTTTACTAAATACCATTCAATTTAAAACTCCAGAAAAAAGATTAAAAAAAAACCACAGATGATAAACGTCGTTTCTTGGAGATTCAGTTTTGTTCTCCATAAAGTTTCACTGAATGAATTCTTATTTGAGGGGTTAACTCAATAAGATTTTGCTGAATGAGATGAACAAATCTTCAAGAAAAAGAGATTGATGATAGTGATATGTCATTTTGTGTGCTTTGTTCTTGAAGAAGGTTTGGATGAGGAGAAGAGATAGATGACAGTGCAAATGCTATTTTGGACTCCAATATTAATCATGAAGAGTGGGATGAATATGAAGATGACGACCAAAGATCAACCAAGCGAAAAACCCACTCAAAATCACACCCAGAAAAAAGCATCCACATATACGACATCGATCTATGTCTCCAACCATCCACAAAACCACTTCAACAATCAACAACAATAGATCACACCAAAAAACAAAACGCCATATTTTACTGAATGATCAGCTTCGTCTAGAGCCGGGCGTTTCAGCTGTGTAGGAAATCGGCATCTATCTAAGGAATTCAAAGGTTCTGGGGACAAAAACTTCAAGAAGAAGAGATTGATGATTGTGAAGATTTGGATGAGAAATTGGATTAGGATTTTTTTCTTTTCTATTTTTTGTGTCATTTTCTGTGGTTTGTTATCTAATTTTCCGCTAATAAAATACATGATTTCTCTAATTACTTATAAAAGGCCAAAATGCCACAAACGCCAAACACCAAAACTATAATAATTTCCTTTAATCACGTTTTATTAAAAAAGTCCAAAATAACTGAATTGTATAAAACAAGGTGCAAGAGAAAATAAAACAAAGGGTGTCTTACAAAAATTGTATTTTGCCATCTTTATCTAAAACGTCATTGATACAAAATGCCAAACTTAATGATGGGACACGTTACAACCTTAACAGATAAAGCTGAACAAACAGTAACTATAAACAGTAACTGAAACGACGGAAACTTAATGATGGGACACGTTATATTTTCAAAATGCCATAATTACTTGTCGCATTATAGGTCTGCATCCTACATCACACGATAAAGATAAAAAATACACATGAAAAAAAGATAATTTCTATTGTTTTTTTAGCGCCAAAAACATATAGACCTAATCTATTTCCCGCCAAAAAAGGTCATTATATAAGTAGAACAAGTAAACAAACTTAACACGCCACAAGTTTTCTACACACGCCACAAATTGTCTAAAATGCCATACAACTTAAAAAAATGGCTCAGGTTATTGCATGGAGGTTTGATAGGTCGGAGAGACTAAACACAGATAGACTATACCTTCTTGAACAACTCTGTGATTTAGCACATTCGAACGATGCAACATCCAGGATTGTGGTTACATTTAAAGAAAGGATGCGAGACACTCTAAACTAGATTATGGAGTTATACGCCAATGACCTAGATGATGATGATGGTGCGTCTGAAGAAAGTGATGAGCAAAGCGATGGGTACATCTCTGATGTAATACCATGCACAGAAAAATATTAGTTTGGTTTGATTTTGTCTTATTTGTAATGTTTTGAATTATTAATGAATTATAATGAATTTGGGAACGCCATCAAAGCCAAGATATTTACTTTTATAAGACAAAAAAGATTAATTCAGCTGGACAGATCTACAAAAAAACAAGAAACGCCAAAAAAATTGCAATGTTTGAAGTATTAATCGATTATAATGAATTTGGGAACGCCATAAACGCCAAGATATTTACTTTATAAGACAAAAACGATTAATACATCTTGGTAGATCTAAAAAACAATAAACGCCAAAAGAATTGCAATGTTTGAATTATTAATCGATTATAATGAATTTGGGAATGCTAGAAACGCTAAGATATTTACTTTATAAGACAAAAACGATTAATTCATCTCGACAGATAAAAAAACAATAAAACGCCAGGGGATTTTTATTTTTAACTACACGCCAAAAAAAAATCTACACGCCACAAATGACAACGGTGTGTGAGAGATGCCTTGATTATATCGTGCGTCATGTGTTCAACCAGGATCGTTCTCACCGTTTTCACACTTCCAACCGTTTTCTCCTAATCCCATATATATATATATATATATATATATATATTCTCTTGTTAAATATTAATGTAAATCGTTTTCTTTATACACGTTGTTGTATATATAAAATATTATTTTGTTGTGTAAAGGAAATATTTTTTTATATGCTCGTTTGGTGTATGTATACACATTACTAAAAATTAATAACATGTATATAGAAATTATTATTTTTGTTAGGAAACTTTATTTGTAAGTATTGAAGAAAATCAGATTCAACTTGATCTATGAAGAAGATGACAGTCCTGAAGATCACAACTAGAAGAAGAAGATCGGATAAAACAACTGAACGCAACAACAACTACTTCTAAGTATCATAAGTTGATCAAGAGTTGAAGCAGATTATCAGAGTAGGTCTTTCTGATGGATCTGATGATATTTCTGATGAAATATCATCAGTTTCTGACGATTCTGATCATCAGACTTTCTGATGATTTGTTCACCAGAATTTCTGATGAAGTGGTTTATCAGAAATTCTGATAAAGACCCCACTTGTCTAAAAATCAGCTCTATCCTGCCACACTAACCAAAGCAAGTTGACATTATTGGATCTCATGATGACAAAGGCAAATTGATTGTTGGATTCAATGAATATGTCAAGGCTCTACTTTTTGCAGGAATATACATGAATAAACAAATTTTTATTCATGTATTCAGCCGTCTATAAATAGAAGGCTCATCAAGCAGAGGACAATGAGTTAAGCTTAGCATTCAATACATACTACAAACTCCATTTTCCTTTCACCCTCAGAATTCAAGTATTCATTTGTAATAGATAATAATCTTACAATCACCTTGTAAACCATTTTGTTTCAAAGTGATATAAACTTGATAATTCTGTAGGTCTTGTTTCTTGAAAGTCTGATTTCTATTTTCGCACACTATTTTCACATCTATTGAAATCATTTGCCATATTACGTGAGAAGAAGTTTTTAAGTCCAAACTGGGACCAACAATTGGTATCAGAGCAGATTGAATAAATCATTTTCAAACGATCAATCGCTCATCTTCTTTTCTCTAAATATGGCCAGCTTTCAAACATGGAATAATGCTTTTAACATTGCTTCTATGTCTAAACCTCCGACTCTGGTCAGAGAGGAATACCCCCAATGGAGAATCAGGATGGTCAATTTCCTTAATGGTCATGACCGAACTCTGTTTCAATCCATTGAAAGGGGCCCACATATACCAATGACTGAAATACCAGCTATTCCAGCAACTGATCAATCACCAACAATCCCTGCCTCCCGGGCTCCCAAAAGTGAAATACTTTGGAGCCCAAAAGACAAGGAAAAGGTGGCTGCAGATGAAAGGGCAAAGTCACTTTTAATAATGGCTATCCCTAATGACATATTTTCACAAGTTGATGCATGTGCATCAATTAAGGAAATATGGGATCAGTTGGAAAATCTTTGTGAAGGAGGAGAAAGGATGAAAAGAAACAAAAGAACAAACAATGTTTCCTCATATGAGAGATTCAAAAGTTTACCAAATGAAAGTTTAAATGAAACATATCAAAGATTTACAAAACTTTTGAATGAGCTAAAGAAATTTGGAATAACAAAACCAAATGATGAAAGAAACATAAAATTTCTGGATGCCTTACCTAGAGAATGGAGAAGTCTAACCATGACTTTGTCCTCAACCTTAGAACTAGGTAATATGAGTCTTCATGACTTATACATCATTTTGGTCCCCAGAGAAGAAGAAATATTTAAAGAATCCATTCAAAGAGGGGGATCTTTAGCTCTAATCTCAAACTCACAAAGAACACCTACCAATGATCCACAACCTTCAAACAGTGAAAATCTTGAAATTTCTGATACATCATCAGATTTTTCAGCTTTTGCTGAAGCAATTGCACTGCTCACTAAAACCTTTGAGCAGAGGTTGAGGGGATGAGGTCAAAGATACCAGAAAAATGACAGAGGAAGGATGGATGGAAGGTCTAGGGAAGAAGGTAGATCTAAGGATAAGGGAAAGGCTGAAGTTGTGTGTTACAAGTGCAAACAGAGAGGTCACTATGCATCAGAATGCAAAACCAAGAAACTGAAAGATGTTGCTTATTATGAGAAGAAGCTGGAAGAAGCAAAGAAGCAACAACAAGTCAGCTTGATTGCAGGGACAGATACATGGCTATCTGATGATTCTTCTGATGAAGAAGAAGAAGAGATGACTAATTTATGCCTTATGGCACTTTCGGATGAACTACCAGAAACTTCAGGACAGAAGGTAAATTTAGACAGTCTTGATCTTGAACACAAGCTAAACAAGCTCATGTCAGATTTTCTAAATCTGCAAGATAAATAGCAATCAGATAGTAAAAAATCTGATGAGTTGCAAAGGACCATGAATAAAATCATAATTGAAAACCAATTACTAATAGAAGAAAGTTTAGATCACAGAGCTAAAATTGAATTCTATGAAAATGAAAGAAAAGATCCTTACAAAAAGATTAATGATAAGGAAATTAATGTAAAAGGTTTTCAACAAGCTAAAGAATTCATAAATTTTATTGAGTCCACACCAAAGAACAAAGGAGAGGGTTTAGGATATGTGAAAACAAGAGAAAGTAAACCCACTGTCTTTGTAAAAGCAACACATCAGATTTCTGATAAATTCTCATCAGAATCTGATTCTGAATCATGCAAATCAACCTATTCTGAATACTCTTTTGAAAAACCCAACTTTAAAGCAAAAAGGAGTGAATGCAAACAAACATCTTTAAAAATTCCAGAAGCAGTTCACTCATTGATTCAAAATTATCCACTCATTCCATCACAAGAAAAATTATCAGAAAATTCCGATAAAGAATCTTGTATGTATGTTGACATACTGAAGCTTGTTCAACACCATCTCCAAAAGAAAAGTGAAAAATCTGTTTATGGCTCAGCATACAACAGATATTCTGATGAAAGGCCATCAAGAGAAAATAATCTGATTAAAATCTCATCAGAAAGAGTACCCAAGCAAGTCTGGGTACCAAAAACCCTCTAATTTTTCCATTTCAGGACCATCATGTGTAGCAGATCTGGTACTGCAATTCAGGAAGCTCCAAGCACATGACTGGGGACAGGAGCTTACTCAGTAACTTTGTTTCAAAACTGGGTAAAATGGTAAATTTTGGAAATGGAGTAAAAGGGAGGATTATGGGATATGGATGCATAAGGTATGGATGTTTGACCATAGAAAAAGTAGCCTATGTAGAAGGCTTAAAGTACAATCTGCTGAGTTGTGGTCAATCCTGTGATAAAGGTTTTTCAGAGAACTTTATTGCCAAAAAAATGCTTGAAAATTTGTTTTGATGAACATAAATCTGTCAAAACACCATAAAATCTGATGTACTATCATAAAATCTGATGTATCATCAGAAAATCTGATATATCATCAGAACATCTGATGAATCATCAGAAATTCTGATGATTCATCAGAAAACATGTCGAAAAAAATCAGAGTTACAGTTGTTTATTAGATCAGATTCATGCATGTCACCATCTTTATTCATATCTCATATTTACATATTCATAACTTTTTTTCGTATAATTTTTCTTTATTAGTTTTTTTTAAAACACCAATTTGGGCTGATAACGTCACAGTCAGAAAATTTTCTGGGAACTCGTTAATGGTTGTTAAGCTTTTTCTCCTCTTCATTCAATTCACCTCATCAATATTAAGGAGTTAGAAGTGACATATAGGCAGGTAATCATGATAAATTATCAGAAAATAGCCGCCTAAATCATTAAATGCAGGAGAGCTTATTCCTTATGCCATCTGATAGAAAATTAAATAACAAAGATTGTGATGAACAAAATCTATACGTAGGTAGATGCCATTTATGGCAAACTTCAAGTTTACTATAAATGATCACCACCTTGAGATAAGACTGTCACCATCACATAAGGAAACCCTAGAAAATACAACTTCATCTTCTTCTTCATCTCACACTTTCTCACACTTACAAAAATGCTTACCATCAAAGCTGATCGTTTCCCACTTCCTTATCATCCTTATCACAACCTCAGACTGAGGACCAACCTTGAGGGTCCTCAATGGGAAGGATGCCAAACCGTATTAGATCTTATCATGGGAAGCCGTTTGAAATATTACCTCACTGCCAATATAATAGTTCACCCAGACATTCTTCAAATGTTCTGGAAAAATGCAACATTATCAGAATATGAGGGTAGAGGACAGATGGTCATCGAAAGTGTGGTGCTTAACCAAAGAGTTCTGGTAACTGAAGGACGGTTCTGCAACTCAATGATGATAATGAAGTTTTGATGTTCACAAAGGCTCAGATAGATGAAACCTTGGAGCAAATGGGTTACAAACCTGTAAACCCACTGTGAGCAATCACCAAGAATGGCTTCATCAAGCCATGGCAGTATCTGATCACACAAATGGGAGCATGCTTCTCAAAGAAGATCATCAATCATCATGGAGCATCCCAAAGATTGATGGAGCCTGTACGAGCACTCGTACTAGACACACCTTACAACTTCTCTTATTACTTAATAAAAGACTTTGCAAGTAATATTTGGTCTGGCAGGCCATTCTTGATTTATCCTCGTTTGCTGATGAAGATAATCACGAGTCAGCTAGGCTTTGGAGGTGTTTCTGCAGGTTATCCCAGAGCAGAGATGAGACTTCAACAAAACATGAATCTCAACATGCTCATACCCACTAATCAGAATACTGGTTTGGTGACTGATCTATGGTTGCTCCTTGAGATGGATCACGGTGAAGGAATGGACCTTGATTAGGTTATCTTTGTTTAAACTTAGTATATGTAGATAGTCTTCTTGTTATCTTGTTAATATAGTATGTTCCTTATACTGCTTTGTTGTCTAGCACATGGTTTAGGAAAAGAAAAATGGGTAAAGAAAAATGAGAAACATGATCATCAGAAAACAAATCATTCATCATAAAATTCTTGAGTTTCTGATGACATGAGACTGAATTCTGGTAACATAACTTACAATCTCTCTCAATTTTTTTTTCTGTTAAAACTTCAAAACGATAAAAAGTTTTAGAAAATATCAGAAAAAGTTAAGAGACTTGGATGCCACCAGAATATCACAAGTAAGTCTACTGACCTCATCTCATTCCCTCTCATCTTAAAAAAAAAAAACCTCTTGTACAATCAAAAGAGAAACTTCAAAATCTGTTGAAGATGTTCACAAGGCTAGGGGAATTTCAATTAAGAAATTCTGTTGAAAATTATTGACCTCTGTTGACCACATGTGAAAGGTCAACAAAATTCAAAACAGAAGAACATATAAATTCTTAACAGAATTTCTGGTCAATTTCTGATGACATCATCAGAATGGATTTTTGACTTTGAAAAAGGTGGAATATTAAGAAGAAAACTGATTGGACCATTAACACAGTAGGATCCACAAAGATGAAAAGGTGTCATATGACCGATAATATTCTCCAATCAAAATTCAGTTTAAAAAGCTTTGTGAAGGAATGATTGAAGAAACTACAAGTTGAAAGGGCATAACCACGATTACATGATCAACCATCATTAAATGTCTTGATACCCACGATCCAACGGTTACATTCTGAACCAAATTTCACATCACACGATCTAACGGTAATAAAGACAATTAATGATCTTTTAACCGCCATTACATGGCACGTTCCATATCCCCTCAACTCCACAAAACCCAAAAATCTCTGCCAAAACCCTCACTATATAACTCACACTTATCAGAAATTCAAAAATCACTCACCTTCTTCACAAGAACTTCAAACCGCAATATCCCCTGTTCTTCATTCAAAATCCCTAAATTTCGAACCCCAACTCACAAAATTCAACAATGGCAGAAGTAAACCTCAACATCCCAATTGTTCAACATGATGTACCTTTTGTTGAAGACATAGAATTCCTACCAATGAAAGAAAATAATCTGCTGATGAATACAGAGCATTCGGAATATCATGTGAGATGCCAACTTTTAATAGAATATCTTATGAAATTTCCAATCTCAGGTGCACTAACAAAAGGAAGAGAAGTACCAGAAAAGTTACTACCGCAATTTGTCCACACCTTCACTGAAGATGAAGAAAATCAGGTCTCTGCTCATGTATGGGGAAATGTTTTAGTAACATTAACTCCTGCAAGGGTAAGAGAATGGCTTGAACTTCCAGTTCTTGAAAATTACATTGAAGTACCAAGCAGAGAAGACTTGACAAACTTTATCATTGAGCTTGGTTACAAGAACAAGAAAATTAATAAAATTGGAGTAGTAAGAAGAAATGTAATGCCAGCCATCTGGAAAGTGATGATGGAAGTGTTAAACAAATGCCTCACATCAAAGATAGGAGGAGCTGATCAAGTCAGTCAAGCTATTCTGTCAATCATGTATGGACTCATAACTGGTTCAAACTTGATTATGGGACAGTAATCTTCAACCTACTCAAAAGATCAATCCTCACCAGAAATGGAAGAATAACCTCACACCTGCCATATCCAAGGTTTATTTCAATCTTTATTTCAGAAACTTTTGCTGAAAGGAACATAGAAATTCCAATTTTGGAAGATATCTTGAGTTCAAATATCATGAAAGCCTGGAGTGCTAATCATGGATGGGAATCAGACAAAGATATCCCTGAGTTACCAGAAAGCATGTTGTGCCTTGATGTGTTAAAAATGCAACATATAAATTTCATCAAATGTGGCATAAAACTAACCCTTTTTTAGTACTAATGTTGGAAAAAGTGTGCTTTTGTCTTCCTTTTGTATTTTCAGGATTAAATGAGCTCAAATTAACAAAAGAAGCAAAAAGACATCAAAATCTAACATAAATACAAGAAAAGGAACAAGACGTGACATGCCCGACCCCATGACAACATCTTCCCAAGCAAAACAAGATATCAGAAGCCTGAACACGCCCCGTGCTCAGCCAGCACGGGGGCGTGCCCAAGTGTCAGCAGAAAAGACAAAGTGATAGAAGCTTCTATTGCCCACCACGGGGCCGTGCTCAGCGGACACGGGGCCGTGGTCAACTATAAGATTCGCACAATCCAGCAAATCTGCATAGTACAAAGATTCTTCTGCACCACGGGGTCGTGCTCAGCGGACACGGGGGCGTGGTCAACTAAAATGACAAAACTGCATTAAATGAAGAAAGAGAAGGATGTGGACACGGGGCCGTGCCCACTGGACACGGGGCCGTGCCCGAGCTTCTGTTCAGCCTATAAATAGAAGTGCTTGGCTAAAGCTCAAACCATCCCTTGGCACACCACCTCTCTCACACTTCACCCACCACCACCATAACACCATCATCCACCACCATCATCCATTGTCCATCGTAGAGTGTGTGAGTCGTCTCGGGATCCAAGATTGATCGTAAGAGTTCTTGACAATCAAGGCCATGTTTGCCTAAGTCTCTTACATCACTTGGTGAAGACAAAGTGTCTAGTGTAATACTTTTTATTTCTAATCTTTTGCACTTTTTACTTGGTTTTGTATTAATGACTTTAATAACTAGTTGCTTATGTTGAAGGTGATCTTTCCTTATCGTTTATCCGTGGTGTCTTGGCATTATTTTACTGTCTATATAAAATAAAAGATTTTCACCATTCATATCTCCACGGTCTATATGGAGGTATGTTAGCTACCTGGTCGGGGGTTAAGGGAACGGTTTGGTAAAGGTCTTGCCATTGTTCAGCGTTTAGAGGTCCTGCAATGGACCTGGGTCAAATTTAGTAGGACCTCCTTCAATACTTAACGGTATTGGATGGCGGGGGTCCAAACTCTTTGATCCCCTCATAAGTTAACTACTATTAATACTATAACCCGACTATTTAGGACTGTATCCCTGCTGACTCAGACTGCTTAGTCGAAGGTAACGTCACTTCCAAAAGAGGGGCCTACCATAATTTGCATTAATAACTTAATTAATTATCTTCCAATAATCCACCCTTTTAGGATTGTATCCTTGCTGACTCAAACTACTGGGGTGAGCTCAGGTAACGTCACCTTCAAAAGAGGGGCCTACTACAATAACTAAGATAATCTCTTAAATATGTGCAAAAGTGCGGAAATAATCAAAGGTTACACTAGAAACGAGTCGGAACCAAGTGATTCATCTTGTCTATCTGTTTTTCTTTTTATTTTATTTTCAGCATTTTAGTTAGTTTTTATTTTTCTTAGTTTAAAACATTTTTTCTAAACTTTTTATTTTGATTAGACGTTGAGGATAAACCGGTACTAAAAGCTCTTGTGTCCTTGGACGACCTCGGTATCTTACCAACACTATACTACGCTCACGATGGGTGCACTTGCCCATATGTGTGTCTAGTGTTAGTAAATATCGTGTTTTATAAATTTAAAACTTGACTAAAAAGTGTTAAAGGGGCTTAAAATATACACCTAATATATATAACACTAGAATACGCATCAAGTTTTTGGCGCCGTTGCCGGGGACACAAGGATTTTAAGAAAGTTAGGAATCAATGGCCTAATCGTTTTTTCTTATTTTTCATTTTTTTAGGATTTTTTTTTAGTTTTTCAGCTTCTGCAGAACCCAGCACGGGCCGTGCCCGCTGAACACGCCCCGTGCCCAATCATTGGAACTGGCAATCTTGTTTTAAGTCAGACAGTAAGCTGAACACGGGGCCGTGCCCACTAAACACGCCCCCGTGCCCAAGTTTCAGTTACTGAAAACAGAACCGTAAGATCCCGACGGTTGGTAATTTCTGACACAAACATGAGTGATACTGATACTTTTTACTTTCGGCACTCTTATGGTACTATGTGGTGTCAATTATGTGGTGGTAACCATAAAGAATTAGAATGTTTTTTTCTAAATTATAAACCCCACTATATAGACCCATCATTTCCTAGTATCCTTAAGAGGGGCGAAAGTAAAAATAATCCCTATCGCTCCCTCGAATGCGCCCAACCGGATATTCTATGAGAAATGCTTCTCGATGAATTATTTCAACTAGAAGATCTAATTTTTAATTGGTTAAAAGAACTTAGGGAAGATTTCTGATGTGCGGTCACAACCTGCTTTTATGTTCGAAGGCTTTGATGTTGTATGAAATGTTTTATTCAAAAGCCTTGGTATGTAAAAAGCTTGATGTGAGGTTGTTTATTCAGATGCTTAAAAGTTGGACATGCTTTGGCCTAATAGGTGTCGGTATTCTCATTGGGATTGTCCCCAGGTAGGCAACGGGTCCTTATAATTGGATTTGTACGAATGCCAGCCTAGACAGGAGTTCCCAATTTAACGGTACTTAACCCTTCCAGTTACTACATGTCCGAGCATATGATATTTCGTTTTATTTTCAAAACAAGTTTTAAATGGAATTGCTACTAAACCACACACAATCGGCAAGTGCACCGGTCGCGGTGTAGTGTAGATGGCAAGACCGGATATCAATCCGTGGACACTATGGGCAGCCTTTAGATAATAAATCTCTATCGACCATAAAGTTAAATTTGGAAATTTGATTTAAATTGATTTTTGATTTTTAAATAATAAATTGAAAAATTACGGAAAAGAAGACAGGAAACGAAAAGTAAAACAAATAAACAAATACACAGTGAAATAAATACAGACAAAGTATAACAATCACAGAAACAAAGTTTTACAAATATATAATAATAAACGGACTACCTGGGTTTTGAAATCCCTAAAATCATGCAATGCTAATTTGACAATAATAACAGTTAAGTATCTTTTTCCTTTGAATAACCCCCCGTTAGAGATGTATTAAACAATAGATTAAGACGAAATGTGAAGTGCTAGAATGAACCGGCTCGAGCTATCGATACCAAATCCCACGAGTATCAGACCTTTGGGACCTCAGAGACTAAGTTGTGAGAAGATCTTAAAAACATGAAGCAGAAGTATTATTGAAACATTGAAATCCTAGGAAACCTTAGACGCGAAAAAGTAAACGAATCCGAGTTATCGGTCACCCAATTTACCCAACAACGGCTAGCTAATAACCTAGCATACCTGGATCTTATTTCTAATCACCAAGTAAGTTTGCATCTTTAATTGGTTTGATTTTAATACTTGATTAACTTGTTGATCGAAAGTTAATGTTTTTATCGAAAAGACAAGGCCCAAACCGATAATCAAAAGATTAACAATTCGGATTGAAATAGTAATATAGTTTAAAGTTACTAATTTCAATAACCAAGTTATAAGCAATTAAAGGACAATAAAAAGTCAAGTTCAACAATACTTCATGTAAATCACACCAAATAACTGAAATCATGTCAAATATACATTACAATCATTAAGTTTATCATAACCCAGGTAGTTTACAAATTTAAGCACACATATTATACAAATACAGAAAGTAAACACAATTACAAACACAAGGTAACATGGTAAAAAGTAAAAGATACGAGAACTTAACGTTTGTCGGACATTTGTCGGAACCGGGGCGCTTTTAACTCGAACCGAGAGCTTCCGAGACCTCCAAAGACCTCCAAAGGTGCTCCAATATCGATTACATTGCTCCAAACCCGAAGGTTTTGTGTTGGAGAGGTGTGTTTTCGAGTTTGGGGGTGAGTGCCTTTTATAGTTGAAATTTTTAGCTTCTGGGCATTGCTTGCGCACCGCAACACTCTGGTTGTTGAGGTGCGCAAGCACTTTTAACCTACTTCACTTCAACTGCTCCATTCGCACGAAAAAATCTTTTGCCGACAAACCCTTGCGCACCGTAACACTCTCCTTGTTGCGGTGCGCAAGCTCTTTCCAAAAACAAACTTTATTTTTGGATTTCTCTCGTCGACCTACCCCAAAAGCATATATTATGGTTCCCGTAACTCATTTCCTAGCTACGGATATGTCCAGATGAAGTTCTGACTGTTTCTGGCGCGTATTTATGTTCTTTTCTTCAGTTCTTCTTCATTCGGACTCCGTTTTATTCGCCGTTTTTGCTCCCTTTATCGATCTTGTACCGTTTTCTCGTATAATCCACATATATTTCACAGTTTCCTGTAAATATAACATATAATCAAATAAGTACCATTATCGCGAGAAAATCATATTCAAACAGATTAAAATGTAAGGAATTTGATGTATAAAATGTGTATGATTTAAGACACATCAAATATCCCCACACTTAACCTTTTGCTTGTCCCTAAGCAAAATCCTAAACAACATGTCAAACTTAAACAGTTAAACAATAACCCACGTTTCGAACAAATTTAAATACGAATTACAAAATCTTTAAACACAAAAGTTTCACAAGACTTACAACGTTCAAAAGGTTGATCAATCAAGAAAATGAAACGATAAACCGAGAATACTTAATCAAAATTTTCTTACTTTTAAGTAATTAATTATGCAAAAACAATACCACTCACTGAATTCACTCTTCTCTCGGATAATAGGTATATAATTTCAAGTGAACTCTCAAAACCAGACTGTGAAGCATGACTATTATAAGCTTGTACGTTAATCAAATCTCTACCTTATTGTTAAAAATTTATACAAATGTAGAGGACTGAAGTTGGGTTGGTAAGTGGTTAACAAGAGATCTTACGATAAACCGGAAAAATACATAATAAGAATATACAATGTTTTGGTCTTTTGACCATAACTTTATTCTATTTTTTTTCATTTTTTGTTTTTTTTAATACAATAATAAACGTTCCGGTTTACAAAGGGTAACAACAGAAGGTAATAGGTACAAAGTGGTGTCTAAAGGAGAAAGGTGAATTTTTACAAAGAAATGGTTATCCTAATGCCTCTTGAGATTTTGTATCAATAATTAAACCAAAGGTTTTGAAATGTATCAAAACGTACAAGTTCTAAAGTAATGCCACAAGTCGGTAAACACACATGAAACGAAAGTAGTGTTTATGTAACAAACACTTTTAGGCTCAAATCTTACTGTCATGTGGTAATGTAAGGGTTGAAGGTTTTGTTATTGCAAAGTTAATTTACTTTAAAGTTAGAATAATTATCTTAAGTATCTCGTAAAAATTTTCACAAAAACTTGACTTAAACAACCTACTATCCTGCAACTTAAAGAAATATGTATTTTCAGATTTTGTAAATTCAACATTTAAATTGTTTTTGACAGACGTATTGCAAAATGTTTGCGTTTAAAGGATCGGGACAAGTAGAGCATTTTTTTTTTAAATTTTATGGCTTAAACGATAGTTTCCCATCCCCACACTTAAATTCTACATTGCCCTCAATGTAGGATGAAAACCGACTCAAAAACACTAAGATAATTAAGAAATAAAATACTAAAGACAAATTTGGAAAGGACTTAGCTGGTTATATGATGTATAAAAACTTTTGTCCAATCCAGCTCGATCGTATAGCATTTCGGTCGCGATCAGCTTTGACTCTGACTAGCACACTTGGTAAATTACTTGAAATTGGCGTACAGCTCCGAAATCACCCGAATGGAGATTGAGTATGGGTGGTGTGATTCAAACCTGCATAAACAAAAACAAGCAACAACCCAAGCAGTACTGACTTGACACAAAACAAACGACTCAAAAACACAAATTTTTACAAAACCTCCCCACACTTGAATTTAATCAGGAGGTTTTTCTTTGATCTGGACCTTATCCAACCCGTTCAATTCCACCCGGTTCTTGTTATTTGAAATTTTAAATTTGGAAATTTTAAATCTTTTAACATTTTCAAATAGGTCACGCCACCAATACTTAAATTTACCTGGACCAAACCTGATTCGTGTCATATAAGGAGGATGATGGTTGTCTCTGCACTTGAGCTTCTGTTTGCACCATCTTTGCATCCTCAATATATGTTGATCCAAGTTTCTTCGTGTCTTCTCCCGTGTTTTTAATTGTGGTGGTGATCCAACTTCTAGCTTTTCCACGGGCCAACTTTCAAACTCCTCAGCCACTTTCTCTTCTTCTTCGTTTGGTATTTGTTTGATTTCCATAATCGGTTCACCTTCAAGTAATTTCTCTAAATAGGCAAGATCACCGATTGGGTCAAATTCTGCATTTTCAATAGTTGGCAAACCTACCAACTCATCACCAAACTCTTCTTCCCAAGATGGTTCATGGTCTTTCTCATCCTCCATCTTGTCAAGTGGCTTTTCTTCAACTTCTCCAATTAGAGCTGCTGAGTATCGAGGCACCTCCAACTCAATCTCTTCTACTACCCCTTCATCGTCATCACTCCAAAAATCATCATCGATATTCCATGGTGTAGGACACCAATGGTTGGAATTAACGACTTGCTGAACCGGAGGTGGGATTTCAGTGTCCATTTTTGTCTCCGGTTCTCTATCTGATAACTCCGGCTCACCGGGTAGTTCCTTTTCCATCTCTTCTTTTATTAGTCTCCTATATTCAGCCAGCTTCGCATCTATCTCCGCATCATCACAGGAAAAATCAATTATTAGTTTAACATTTTTCTCTTCCTGCTGTACCTTATTATCTTCACCAATACCCTCAGCATCTTTCAATGTTGTCTCCATATTGGTAAGCTCTGTGGCATCTACCGACTTGTCATTCATGTCTTGATTTAAAGTCCAATCATCCTTGTCGGCCCAATATATCCCCTTTTTAACCGAAGGCATTGCCCATCGAAAAGAGTTCGGACAATCTTTAGACTTGTGCGGTCCAGCGCAGTTCCCACAAAATGGATTTATGATTTGATCGTTGTTTTTCATCTTTTCTAACATTTGTTCTTGTACTTCGCAGTTTTGCTTCAGTAAAGATGTTATCTGAGCGATTAGATCGTTGTTTTTCATCTTTTCTAACATTTGTTCTAGTAGTTCGCAGTTCTGAGCAATGACTTGACATGATTCCACAAATGTCGGAAAATAAGGTGGGTACTTGCTTTCGTTGCATGGTTGATATGGTGTAGAATAATAGTTTTGATATGGTTGTGGTTGTGAATATAAGTTAGAAGAGTAATATGTGTAACACTTCGATGAATTTGGACAATGTTTGGTATAATGAGGCCCTCCACAGATCAAACACATTTTTTTTAAATACACAAAACAAACAAACAAACAAACAAACTTTAATCTATGAAAACAAGTAAAAAAATAACTTAATAGACGAATCGGGTAGTTCTCTAAAGTTTTCCAGTGTCCCCGGCAACGGCGCCAAAAACTTGATGTGCGGTCACAACCTGCTTTTATGTTCGAAGGCTTTGTTGTTGTATGAAATGTTTTATTCAAAAGCCTTGGTATGTAAAAAGCTTGATGTGAGGTTGTTTATTCAGATGCTTAAAAGTTGGACATGCTTTGGCCTAATAGGTGTCGGTATTCTCATTGGGATTGTCCCCAGGTAGGCAACGGGTCCTTATAATTGGATTTGTACGAATGCCAGCCTAGACAGGAGTTCCCAATTTAACGGTACTTAACCCTTCCAGTTACTACATGTCCGAGCATATGATATTTCATTTTATTTTCAAAACAAGTTTTAAATGGAATTGCTACTAAACCACACACAATCGGCAAGTGCACCGGTCGCGGTGTAGTGTAGATGGCAAGACCGGATATCAATCCGTGGACACTATGGGCAGCCTTTAGATAATAAACCTCTATCGACTATAAAGTTAAATTTGGAAATTTGATTTAATTTGATTTTTAAATAATAAATTGAAAACTTACGGAAAAGAAGACAGGAAACGAAAAGTAAAACAAATAAACAAACACACAGTGAAATAAATACAGACAAAGTATAACAATCACAGAAACAAAGTTTTACAAATATATAATAATAAACGGACTACATGGGTTTTGAAATCCCTAAAATCATGCAATGCTAATTTGACAATAATAACAGTTAAGTATCTTTTTCCTTTGAATAACCCCCCGTTAGAGATGTTTTAAACAATAGATTAAGACGAAATGTGAAGTGCTAGAACGAACCGGCTCGAGCTATCGATACCAAATCCCACGAGTATCAGACCTTTGGGACCTCAGAGACTAAGTTGTGAGAAGATCTTAAAAACATGAAGCAAAAGTATTATTGAAACATTGAAATCCTAGGAAACCTTAGACGCGAAAAAGTAAATGAATCCGAGTTATCGGTCACCCAATTTACCCAACAACGGCTAGCTAATAACCTAGCATACCTGGATCTTATTTCTAATCACCAAGTAAGTTTGCATCTTTAATTGGTTTGATTTTAATATGTAACAACCCTCGGTAAAACCAACACCCTCATAATATTTCGACACTTTATAAATTGTCCCAATATGTCTTATATTATACCCCGTATGTGAAAACCGAGCCTTAATTATATTATAGTATATAAAATAAATAAAATTCTGAAAGTATAAGTTGAGGCGGGCCGCGAAAGACCTCACCTCAACTTTACGCGGGCCGTATCAAGACTAGAATTGACCGCGCTGATTTCCTTAGTTCAAGCGGGCCGCGTAAGACCTTGTCTAAGTTGACGCGGGCCGCGACAGATCATGAAACGCGGAGACATCCGGTGCTGACACGTGTCGACATCGTGTCGAGTCTAGTAGCTGACCCAGCTAAGCTAGTGTGTTGACTGATGTTGACGCGGGCCGCGTAAGGGTCCCTTGTCTTTTACGCGGGCCGCGACAGGACTCAATATCACAACTATAAATAGCAGGCATCAGTTTTCGATTTCCGTCGCTCACATTTCAATCTCAATCTCGAATTTCTGTAGTAGAGACATAATATTTGGGTATTATACCCCTAATTAGCGAAGTTCTGCTCCGTTGTAAGTATTATAACCCCAGTTTCATAATAGTTACTCTGCCCGATTGATTTAGGGTTCCGTAACAACTGTCGTGGTTCTGCCCGACGTAGTTGTTGGAATGCCGTCTCGGGGAGGGTATTATTAATAATTTCAAAGGGTTATGATACTAACCAATGTACATTTGTATAAATTATCGATTATACCCAGGAAATCCTTACGAAAAGCCTAAGACAGCAATGTGAGTAATCCTTCTTTTTGTGTAAACCTTTTTGTGAGTTTATCCTCTTTTTGTTAATGTTTTTGGAATGTTTTACAAAACCTTAAATGTTTTACAATGCGATTAAGCAGTATGTGAGTCTTTGTAGTTCTTCAATTACTGCCGGTATTTGGGGTTTTGTATACAAAATTTATTACTTGCGAGTAATAAGTCAGGACGACAGTACGTTACCTTTGGATAACGAGTTAGCCAATGCGTAATATGACCCACAAGTCAAGGATTGACAGTACTGATTGAGTAATTGTGTAGAAATAAACAATGTGATCGCTCTCAATACTGTGTTAATTGATAAAATGTTTCTTGATTAAACTGGGATTCACTCACCAGTATTTCCGACTGACAAATGTTTTTAAAACACGTTACAGGTAACACAATGTGAACAACCAATTAGTGAAAAAAGCCAGCTGGAGAGCACTGAAGGCTTGGGAAAATGTGGCTATAAAAGTTACCTAATAAACGATGTTTTAAATTCAATAAAATAGGGTTTGTCCCTATAAATGTATTGTAATAAGAAACTTGGGTTTTGCCCATGTATTTATTAATATCAAGTATGGTGGTTTTACTCTGATAAACATTTCCTAACTACGGTCCTGATGAAATTCCGCTGCGAGACTAAACAAGCTGATACCACCAAACTCTGTGATCACGTCCGCCCGTTCCCGGGAATTTAGGGATCGGGGGTTGTGACAGAAGGTGGTATCAGAGCCAAGCCACTGGTCTGAGCCAAAGAAGTGTTCTGCTGACACTTAAATTTTGAATTAATGTTAGGAAATAAAATAAGGAAATACATGCATAACTGTAATTATGTGTTATGTGTTATTTGACTATCTGTTAGTTTTCAGTATGAGTGATCAAGGACCATCAGACGTGAATCGTCAGTTAGCTGATTCACCTAGGAGTGAAGGTACATCATCACAGCCTGCCCTCTCTGGGTATACTGCTGATCAGGAAGACGGAATATTTTCCTTTAGAGCTCAATCTGAAGAACCATTTCCTATTAAGAAACGAGGATGGTTCAGCAAAGAAGCTTTTGCTCGTAGGAAGAGAATGCGAAAATTGCAACAGCAAAGGGCTTTAGCAGCTATTAAGAGAGAGATAGATGCTTATACTCAAGATATGCTAAATAGAAGCCTAGCAAATTTCCATATCTTAGCTACAACTGCTGCTGACCCAGGTCTGGAACAACTAGTAGCCCCACAACCACAAAACCCAGAACAGCCCATGGAAATAGAAAATCAGGAAAACCAAGTAGAGATGCACGACTTTAACCCAGAAGAAATCCCAAGGGTACCTGCACCAAACCCCATAGACCCGAATTATGACCCCTGGTGGGACGACAATAGAGACTTTGTGCAACGTTACCCTATCCAGGATTATCCACTCATACAGAACATAGAAGCTTACCCAGGTATGGACCCTTTAGATCCCTATTACCAAGATGAATATATTAGGGAAATATTAGAGGATCCTTACCAATTTCATGAACTGTCACCCCCATATCAGGAAAATGCACCCCAGATTCCAAACCCAATCCGAGAACCTGCACCCCCAATGAGTGCAGAAAACGTTCAAGAACTTAGGACTTTCGGGGAGGAAATTTTAGAGAGCAGTGAGAGAATGCGTCAGGTGGGAGAACGTCTCGTATGGAAGTACGATGAGCGTAATATGGATTTTTGGATAAATCCATATCCGTGAATGTTAAAGATGTTGATGCAGATTTGTGTCCGATGCTTGTCGAATAGATTAGATTTATTATTTTACGCTGAATTTGTAATAGTTAGTGAAACGGTCTATCGAACGTGTATAGACCCGCTCGTTTGAAGTGGTCAAACGAGAGGGTTATTCGGTTGACCGTGTGTGTTTGAAAGACAAAGGGGTGTAGCTATAAATAGCAACCCTTTGCCATTTCAAACACTGGTAGATTTTAGGAGGTTCAAGTCCTTACCAGGGAGAGATCACCACTTGCTCTCTCCCCGGATGTATACTTCTTTGGTATGGTTCGGTTAGCTTGTTAATCGGGCCGGCTTGCTTTGTTATGTTATCAAATCTATACAAGTAAGTATTTCATCTGTCTATGATCTTCCCGTCTATGAACATAATCATGATAATCACGGTTTCGGTCCGGAAAACGGTCCTACAAGTGGTATCAGAGCCATGGTGCCCGATTTAGTAAATCTAACCGTTTACTAAGTCACATGTGCTCTAGATCTGTGATTTTTGTGCTTTTTGTTCAAGATGTAAAAAATGGTGAAAATGAGAAAAACTCAGATCTGGAACCGATTATTCAGATCTGTGCTGAAACAAGTGTTCGGTTTTATGTTTTTCACCTATATAATCAAGTTATCATCATCAAAAATAAAAAATACAGTGTTTTCGTCAAATCTGCAAAATAGAACAGAGGCTGTGTTCTTGATGTTCTTGGCGGCTGCTTAAAGAAAATAGGGTTTCTTCATACCCAGTCCCGACGAAACAGGCCCCATGACGAAACACCTCCTCCAGTTTCGTCGTTCCCAAAATTCTGTTTCGTCGACCTGTTACCACCCTGTTTCGTCGCAAATAACAAACAAACAACTGTGTTTCGTCAAACAACAAAGATCAACCAGTTTCGTCGATTAACACACATCAGTTTCGTCGGCGTTGCTGTTTCGTCGGCTGAAGTGTTTCTCCGATCAGATGTTAACTGGTCTTCACCACAGTAAACTCCGACCACCACCGCAGTAAAAATCGTTCTTCACTTCGTTCACAACCGCCTCATCTCACAATCAACTTCACCTAACCACCGAACACCGGAAATAGATCTCCGTTCTCGTGTAAATCGCAGAAAGTGAAGATGATGTCTGTGATTTTTGATTTGGGGTTCTGATTGTTTATCAATGATTGAAGGTAGAAGATGACGGTTTTTGAGTCTTTGTTCATCGCAGACAAGGAGACCGAGGGATGTGTAATGGATTTTTATTTGGGGCTTTGGTTGTTAGATATCGAAGAGGTAAAAAGGGAAATCGATCAGGGGTTGTTCATCGAAGATGACTTTTGATTTGTTTGTTTGTTTTGGATATGTATGTATCGCAGAGATTGAGAGTGATGATAATTACCGGCTGCTCAATTTTTTTTGGTTTGTTCATCGAGAAAGAGAAGAGGATGACAGATATGTGTGTTGAATAATTGGATTGTTGATTGTATCGCAGAGAGAGAGAGAGGGGAAGACACACTTGGCGGCTGTACAAAGAAGTGGTTGGCTGAAAAGAAAAGTCCAGCTAGGTTTTCTTTTGTGGACTTCCTGTCACGGTTCCCTCAAATCTTTTCAATGAAACTCGTGGGCTTTAAATTTGCTGGGAACTTTCTACATGGGCTGTGATAATGGGCCAAGGTTGATTCGACTACTTCTTTTTAGCCACAGAATTCCAAGTTTAGTTTTATCAACTTGGGCCCACTGATTGTTAAAGAATGGTTGCTGTTATTTGGGGCATTCTTTCGTGAGGTTCAGATTTATTTTTTATGGACCTAATTCAGTTCTCTAGTGGGGGTCGGGTGTTCGCAAAGTGGATTTGAACCGCACGTCTAAATGTCAACATCAAATTCGTACGAATTTGGGAGCGCGCGGGATGATGCGGCATGATGAAAACAAGAGATGATGAAAACTTGATATTTTGAAAAATGTGGGGTAGTCACGGTTACCGATGCAAATGTCAAAAATGGTGACGCGACTATTATGGGCCAAAAACCAAAAACAAAACGGTATGTTCACTTCCGCACGTCAGTATTTATGTTTGTTATCGGTTATTCGAAGATGTTCGAAAGCATTTTGTTTATTGTCATATTTTCGCATTTGAAAACGAACGTATGAACCTAGAATGTCAATACCGGTCCTAACGAATCCAAAAGGTCGAAGAGTATATGCCTATGATGAAAGTTTTCAGATTAGGTGTTAGCAGAACCTTGGGGGGATACAAGTCGGATCCTACGGGGTATTAGGGGACGTTCTTATTCAACTAGAATATGCAAAGAAGAAAGCCGTTTTCGTGATTTTTCGAAAAACCGAGAACATTTGAAAGATTCTACTCAGTGGAGAGAATTTGTTCAGTAAAGATTGACGACAGTTCCGCTAAGTGAAGGGAATTGGTGAACATTTGAAACTTAACGACAGTTCCTTTAAAGTGGAAGGGAATCTGTTAAGGTTTAGAGATCTTACCAAAGAAATGGGGGAATAAAAATTTTCGTATGTTGAATTTCTTCGGTAAATTTCTAAACGCAATCACAGGTGGTAGAGTTTGTGATTTTCTAGTGACACAAAGACGGTTTACAGAAGACAGTTCACCAGAAACCTCTACCAATGTAGTATGCTTGAAGATCAAGACTTGATGCAGCTTTTAAAAGAATGGAACCCTTATCAAATGCCGGTTGGAGTATTGGAAGATCAGCGGAAGATCGGTCAATTGAGCCTTTTGAGGAAATTGCACAACGCCCAACACGGATACGCGTACTTTGAGGGGGAACTATTATACAAGAAGCGTCAAGATACTACTTACCTGGATCATCGGTCAAGGGGGAATTTGTTAACACAGAGAAGATGAATACTTGACTGAAGATCGATTGCAGTTGCATTTTCAGCATTCGACAGCAACGGACAAGGGGGAATTTGTTGATGCAGATTTGTGTCCGATGCTTGTCGAATAGATTAGATTTATTATTTTACGCTGAATTTGTAATAGTTAGTGAAACGGTCTATCGAACGCGTATAGACCCGCTCGTTTGAAGTGGTCAAACGAGAGGGTTATTCGGTTGACCGTGTGTGTTTGAAAGACAAAGGGGTGTAGCTATAAATAGCAACCCTTTGCCATTTCAAACACTGGTAGATTTTAGGAGGTTCAAGTCCTCACCAGGGAGAGATCACCACTTGCTCTCTCCCCGGATGTATACTTCTTTGGTATGGTTCGGTTAGCTTGTTAATCGGGCCGGCTTGCTTTGTTATGTTATCAAATCTATACAAGTAAGTATTTCATCTGTCTATGATCTTCCCGTCTATGAACATAATCATGATAATCACGGTTTCGGTCCGGAAAACGGTCCTACAAAAGAAGTGGTAGTAATACTAATATAATAAAAATAAAAATAAAATAAAAATATGTGTGTACGGATGCATATTACTATTTTATTTCTGTTGGTATTGTAATCTTTATTTCTGTACTAGTGTGTAATAGACGCATAAGTATATGAAAAGAGTAAAGTAGCAATGATCTACGTTTTTGGTTAGATTGTGTGTCATGTGATCAACTATATTACTTACTATCTTGTGATATTAATATGGAATAAATGTTTAAAATTCAGATGGCCGACGAAAGAAATCAAGGAAATCTGAATAACGATAACCAGAGTAACATTAACGTGGTTAATGATAATCCGAGTGTCAATCACAATGGAAATCAAGTGGATAATAGTGCTATCCAACACATAGTAGCACAAGGAATTATAGATGCAATGCCATTTATACTTCAAACTGTTAAGGATGCTGATAATAAAAGTAAACATAGCAGTAAGCGACCACTTGAACCAGAAAACAGCGTGAACAATGGGCCTATACTTCAAATGCCTATTCCCAAAAGAAGAAGAACTGTGCCTAACGGTTGTTCTTATAAAGAATTCTGGTCTTGTAAACCAATGGAATTCTCGGGCAATGAAGGGGCCATTGCAACCTTACGCTGGATAGAAAAGACTGAGGCAGTCTTAAGAATAAGCAAGTGTGCTGAAGAAGACAAGATACTGTTTGCTTCTAATCTGTTTAAGAATGCAGCACTAGAATGGTGGAACACTATCCTCCAGACAAGAGGAAGTGATCGAACCTATAATATGGAATGGGAAGAATTTAAAAACAAGGTAGAAAGGAAATTCTGCCCACCCAATGAGAAAGAACAGATAGCAAACAAATTCCTAAATCTTAGGATGACTGGTGTGGATAGCAAAGGGTACACAAAGTTATTTTTCGAATATGCTAGGATAGTACCAACTCTTGCTTCACCAGAACCAGTGTTAATTTCCCGTTATATTTGGGGATTAATTGGGGAGATAAGACACGTAGTCAAGGCAGCTAGACCTCAAACCATAGAAGAAGCTGTAGAATTAGCCAATACCTTGACTGATGAATTAGTCCGTACCCGAGAAGAGGATCAAAGGAAAAACCTAACCCAGAAATTGACTCAAGAATTTCGTTCTGGAAATTCTAGTCGTGGGAAAAATGTAAGTTCTACCTCTGCACCTTACTGTAGGAATTGCAAAAGAAAGCATTCAGGAAAATGCTCTGTGTACTGTAACTTTTGCAAAATGCCGGGACACAAGGAAGAAGACTGCAGGAAGAAAAACAGCAGAATATGCTACAGCTGCGGAGAACAAGGTCACATCAAGCCAAACTGCCCAAAATTAGCTCCAGCTACAGATAACAAGAATACTAAAAATGCTAGAGCATTTGTTCTGACTGCAGAAGAAGCCAAGATGAGCCCAGACGTTATAGCTGGTACGTTTTTAGTTAATGATGTTTTTGCTAAAGTATTATTTGACTCTGGTGCAAACCAAAGTTTTATTAATACATCGTTTTGCAAATTTCTAAAGCAGTCATTAACTAAACTACCATTAGAATGCGTAGTAGAGACAGCTAATGGAGAAACTATTAGAATTTCTGAAATCTTGCAGGGAGCAAGCATAGAAATTTTAAATCAGAAATTTATTGCAAACCTATATCCCATGAATCTGGTAGGATTTGATATTGTTCTAGGAATGGATTGGTTAATAGCCAATAAAGCCAATATTTTATGTGATCAAAAGTTAATTCAAGTAAATTCACCAAAAGGTAAAATGATCACAATTAAAGGAGATAAGCCCTTTAGATCCACAAAATTCATATCTGTGATGAAAACTGTAAGTTGTATGAGAAAAGGTTCTATAGTGTATTTGATTTCTATAATCACTAACACTAAAGGAAAAGAACTAAAAGATATTCCAATAGTATCTCAGTTTTCAGATGTCTTTCCAGAAGAATTACCAGGACTACCTCCGGATAGAGAAGTTGAATTCAGAATCCATTTAATACCAGGAACATCACCTATTGCCAAAGCACCTTACCGTTTGGCACCTGCAGAAATGCAAGAATTGAAGAAACAATTAGACGAATTGTTAGAAAAAAGATTTATACAACCAAGTTCGTCGCCATGGGGAACGCCGATACTGTTTGTTAAAAAGAAGGACGGATCAATGCGTATATGCATTGATTATCGTGAATTAAACAAGGTCACGATTAAGAATCGGTACCCATTACCGAGAATCGATGATCTGTTTGATCAACTGCAAGGAGCTCGATTTTTCTCTAAGATCGATTTAAGGTCAGGATATCATCAATTAAAGGTACAGGAAGAGGATATTCCTAAAACCGCATTCAGAACGAGGTATGGTCATTATGAATTTACTGTCATGCCATTTGGTTTAACCAATGCCCCAGCTGCATTTATGGACATGATCAACCGAATATGTAAGCCATATTTGGATAAATTCATAATTGTATTCATAGATGATATTCTAATTTATTCTAAGAGTAAAGAGGATCATGCAAAACATTTGCACGCACTTTTAAGTTTGTTAAGAAAGGAAAAGCTTTATGCTAAGTTTTCAAAGTGCGAATTTTGGTTAGAACAGGTACAATTTCTTGGACACTTAGTCAATCATGAAGGAATTCATGTAGATCCAACTAAAATTGAGGCAATTACTAATTGGAAAACCCCTGAGTCACCAACTGAGGTTAGAAGTTTCTTAGGATTGGCCGGTTATTATAGAAGATTTATTAAAGATTTTTCTAGAATAACCATTCCTTTAACTAAGCTAACCTGTAAATCTGTTAAGTTTGAATGGGGATTAAAACAAGAAGAAGCCTTTAGAATCCTTAAGCAAAGATTGACCCATACACCTATATTAGCATTACCAGAAGGAACTGAAGACTTTGTAGTCTATTGTGATGCTTCCAAATTAGGTTATGGATGTGTGTTGATGCAACGACAAAAAGTTATAGCTTACGCATCTAGACAACTTAAGAATCATTAAGAGAATTATTCAACCCATGATTTAGAATTAGGAGCTATAATTTTTGCTCTTAAGATTTGGAGACATTACCTTTACGGTAGTAAGTTTACCATATTTACTGATCACAAAAGTTTAAGGTATGTTTTCGGGCATAAAGAGTTGAATATGAGACAAAGACGCTGGATGGAATTTCTTAGTGATTATGACTGTGATATCCAGTATCATGAAGGAAGAGCAAATGTAGTAGCAGATGCTTTAAGCCGAAAGTATCATGAAAAGCCAAAAAGGGTACGTTCTCTTAAATTAAATCTGCAAGTAGATTTAAATGATCAAATAAGAGAAGCACAAGAGTCAGTAATCAAGGAAGATACTGAAAAATTAAAAGGTATGTTAAAATAATTAAAACAAGGAACAGATGGAATCTGAAGATTCCATGAAAAGAGAATGTGGATACCTAAATCAGGAAATTTACGTCATCGTATATTAGAAGAAGCCCATAAGTCTAAATACACAATGCATCCAGGAAGTAATAAAATGTACCAGGATTTAAGAAAAAATTTCTAGTGGATAGGAATGAAAAAGGACATAGCAACCTATGTTTCTAAATGTTTAACTTGCTCACAAGTTAAAGCTGAACATCAGAAACCCTCAGGTTTGTTACAACAATTAGAAATGCCAGTATGGAAATGGGAATTAATAACAATGGATTTTGTTACTAAATTACCCAAAACTAGGAAAGGAAATGATACAATCTGGGTGATTGTAGATAGGTTAACTAAGTCAGCTCATTTTCTACCAATGAAGGAAACAATTAGTATGGAAAAATTATCTAAATTGTATGTAAATGAAATTGTTTCTTTACATGACATTCCTTTATCAATTGTTTCTGATAGGGATAGTAGATTTACATCTCGTTTTTGGTCAAGTTTCCAAAAGGCAATGGGAACCAAGTTAAGGTTAAGCACAACTTATCATCCTCAAATAGATGGACAAAGTGAAAGGACAATTCAGACAATGGAAGATATGCTTAGAGCTTGTGTAATTGATTTTGGAGGTAATTGGGACGATCACTTACCTTTAATAGAATTTTCTTATAATAATAGTTATCACACAAGTATCAATGCTGCACCATTCGAAGCACTTTATGGAAGAAAGTGTCGAACCCCAGTCTGTTGGGCAGAAATTGGGGAACAACAATTATCTGGACCTGAGATAGTGCAAGAAACAACTGACAAGATTATTCAAGTCAAGGAACGACTGAAAGCTGCACGTGATCGACAAAAGAGTTATGCTGATAACCGATGCAAGCCATTGGAATTTCAAGTAGGAGATAAAGTATTATTGAAAGTCTCTCCTTGGAAAGGAGTGGTAAGATTCATCAAACGAGGGAAGTTAAGTCCCAGGTATGTTGGACCTTTTAAGATTATCAGAAGAATAGGACCTGTAGCCTATCAGCTACAACTGCCAGAGGAAATGGCAGGAATACATGATGTGTTTCATGTATCAAATCTTAAAAAGTGTTTGGCTGATGAATCATTGATAGTACCTCTTAAGGATATAGAGGTAAATGAACAACTCAAGTTTGTAGAAAGGCCTCTACAAATTGAAGATAGGAAAGTTAAGAATCTCAAGCATAAGAGACTAGTTCTAGTCAAAGTGAAGTGGGATTCCAAAAGAGGACCTGAATACACATGGGAGCTCGAGTCAGAAATGAAAAGGAAATATCCACATTTATTTCAGTAGATCTCGAGGACGAGCTCTAAAACAAGGTGGGGAGAATGTAACAACCCTCGGCAAAACCAACACCCTCATAATATTTCGACACTTTATAAATTGTCCCAATATGTCTTATATTATACCCCGTATGTGAAAACCGAGCCTTAATTATATTATAATATATAAAATAAATAAAATTCTGAAAGTATAAGTTGAGGCGGGCCGCGAAAGACCTCACCTCAACTTTACGCGGGCCGTATCAAGACTAGAATTGACCGCGCTGATTTCCTTAGTTCAAGCGGGCCGCGTAAGACCTTGTCTAAGTTGACGCGGGCCGCGACAGATCATGAAACGCGGAGACATCCGGTGCTGACACCTTTCGACATCGTGTCGAGTCTAGTAGCTGACCCAGCTAAGCTAGTGTATTGACTGATGTTGACGCGGGCCGCGTAAGGGTCCCTTGTCTTTTACGCGGGCCGCGACAGGACTCAATATCACAACTATAAATAGCAGGCATCAGTTTTCGATTTCCGTCGCTCACATTTCAATCTCAATCTCGAATTTCTGTAGTAGAGACATAATATTTGGGTATTATACCCCTAATTAGCGAAGTTCTGCTCCGTTGTAAGTATTATAACCCCAGTTTCATAATAGTTACTCTGCCCGATTGATTTAGGGTTCCGTAACAACTGTCGTGGTTCTGCCCGACGTAGTTGTTGGAATGCCGTCTCGGGGAGGGTATTATTAATAATTTCAAAGGGTTATGATACTAACCAATGTACATTTGTATAAATTATAGATTATACCCAGGAAATCCTTACGAAAAGCCTAAGACAGCAATGTGAGTAATCCTTCTTTTTGTGTAAACCTTTTTGTGAGTTTATCCTCTTTTTGTTAATGTTTTTGGAATGTTTTACAAAACCTTAAATGTTTTACAATGCGATTAAGCAGTATGTGAATCTTTGTAGTTCTTCAATTACTGCCGGTATTTGGGGTTTTGTATACAAAATTTATTACTTGCGAGTAATAAGTCAGGACGACAGTACGTTACCTTTGGACAACGAGTTAGCCAATGCGTAATATGACCCACAAGTCAAGGATTGACAGTACTGATTGAGTAATTGTGTAGAAATAAACAATGTGATCGCTCTCAATACTGTGTTAATTGATAAAATGTTTCTTGATTAAACTGGGATTCACTCACCAGTATTTCCGACTGACAAATGTTTTTAAAACACGTTACAGGTAACACAATGTGAACAGCCAATTAGTGAAAAAAGCCAGCTGGAGAGCACTGAAGGCTTGAGAAAATGTGGCTATAAAAGTTACCTAATAAACGATGTTTTAAATTCAATAAAATAGGGTTTGTCCCTATAAATGTATTGTAATAAGAAACTTGGGTTTTGCCCATGTATTTATTAATATCAAGTATGGTGGTTTTACTCTGATAAACATTTCCTAACTACGGTCCTGATGAAATTCCGCTGCGAGACTAAACAACCTGATACCACCAAACTCTGTGATCACGTCCGCCCGTTCCCGGGAATTTAGGGATCGGGGGTTGTGACATAATACTTGATTAACTTGTTGATCGAAAGTTAATGTTTTTATCGAAAAGACAAGGCCCAAACCGATAATCAAAAGATTAACAATTCGGATTGAAATAGTAATATAGTTTAAAGTTACTAATTTCAATAACCAAGTTATAAGCAATTAAAGGACAATATAAAGTCAAGTTCAACAATACTTCATGTAAATCACACCAAATAACTGAAATCATGTCAAATATACATTACAATCATTAAGTTTATCATAACCCAGGTAGTTTACAAATTTAAGCACACATATTATACAAATACATAAAGTAAACACAATTACAAACACAAGGTAACATGGTAAAAAGTAAAAGATACGAGAACTTAACGTTTGTCGGACATTTTTCGGAACCGGGGCGCTTTTAACTCGAACCGAGAGCTTCCGAGACCTCCAAAGACCTCCAAAGGTGCTCCAATATCGATTACATTGCTCCAAACCCGAAGGTTTTGTGTTGGAGAGGTGTGTTTTCGAGTTTGGGGGTGAGTGCCTTTTATAGTTGAAATTTTTAGCTTCTGGGCATTGCTTACGCACCGCAACACTCTGGTTGTTGAGGTGCGCAAGCACTTTTAACCTACTTCACTTCAACTGCTCCATTCGCACGAAAAAATCTTTTGCCGACAAACCCTTGCGCACCGTAACACTCTCCTTGTTGCGGTGCGCAAGCTCTTTCCAAAAACAAACTTTATTTTTGGATTTCTCTCGTCGACCTACCCCAAAAGCATATATTATTGTTCCCGTAACTCATTTCCTAGCTCCGGATATGTCCAGATGAAGTTCTGACTGTTTCTGGCGCGTATTTATGTTCTTTTCTTCAGTTCTTCTTCATTCGGACTCCGTTTTATTCGCCGTTTTTGCTCCCTTTATCGATCTTGTACCGTTTTCTCGTATAATCCACATATATTTCACAGTTTCCTGTAAATATAACATATAATCAAATAAGTACCATTATCGCGAGAAAATCATATTCAAACAGATTAAAATGTAAGGAATTTGATGTATACAATGTGTATGATTTAAGACACATCAATTTCAATAATCTTTTCCAAGACGATAACCAAGAAGAGAGGTTGGAAACGCATTCAAACAACTTCATTGTTTTTAATGATACTTCTAACTCTAGTGAGGACTTGAGCGATAGTCGTCCCTGTATCGATTGTGCCGTGAAGGACTCCCTATCGACTTCGTTCGATGCATACATAGACCTGAGCGATTCGACATACACCTTCTTTAACGAGAGCCCGGGAAAGGGTTGGACTTGTCCACCTACATATAGCATAGGAATCACCCTCACCGACAACCTCTTGCGTTCTCGTCTTAATCTGGATCAATTAAGGTATCTTAGGCACTTTGGGGTTGTTCCATCCAGTAAGGAACCGCCCGATCCGGAAAAGTTCCTTAAAAATAGACGCACTTCATAAAACAGCCCTCCGACACGGGGCCGTGCCCAGGTCAACACGCCCCCGTGTCCACCAAAAGATTCCCTTCTGACTTTTGTCAGAATACGGACAAAACATGTCAGGATCTTGCCTGCACACGGGGCCGTGTCCAGCCGACACGGGGCCGTGTCCAGCACGCTGTCGTTTTCTATAAATGCAGCCAAGAACCCTGCACAATTGGACCATCCAGGGACAGAGATTTGAAAGGATTTTCTGACTTACCATCCTAGGTATGTTCTAAAAGAAGGTTCTTACAAGCATCTTGTCCTTTCCTCTTTTATCTATTGCCTTCTTCTTCAACTTTCTTGCACCAAGAACTCCATTAAAGCTTGATTTCAAGCTTTGTTGTGATGTTTATTGAATTTTTGTTCAAGGAATCTTGTTAAAAATAAGTTACACAACATTGTTTTAAGTTATTTCTGCTAAAAAAGCTTCATAAGTTAAGAAAAATAATTTGAAACTCCAAGATTCCTTGTTCTAAAAATCTGCAGAAAGTTGAACACGGGGCCGTGCTCATTGAGCACGGGGCCGTGCCCGTTGTACTGTTTCATTAAAACAAACTGTTTTTGGTTTGTTTTCGTAGAATGTCTAGCCAAAACAGCGGAACCTCTTCTGCACACTCAAGGAACAGCCGACGGGAAAGGAGGCCATCGATTGAAGCAACTCTCGTAAGATACGTAATGGCGCTACGTGAAGCACTTGACGAGATGACTTCAGTGGAGGAGGTCGTCATTGACCGTATAAACTATCTCTCGGTGGGGTTGGAAAACAGTTTCCAGGAAATAAACCTCTTGCACCAGAGGTTAAACATTCTGGTAACACCTCCCATGGAACCAATCCTCCCTCAAGAGGATTGGAACCTCGCACTTGGAATCCAAAATCCTACCGGTTGGGACGACATTCCGGCGGAGCCTCCTCTTGAAGAACTCCAAGAAATCCCGGTGGAAGTTACACCTCCTCAACCCAATGCTCATGAGCCCGCTTTTCTTCTCCCTAGGGAGATCGAAGAGTGGCTTGCCGATGTATAAGGAGCCCATACCCAGAGGAAGAAGTTGTTAAGCCACTTTTAACCGAGAGATCTATCTTTTCGGAAATTTTGCTAGTAGAATAAATAGTAGGCTAGGAACTTCTGGGATTGGATTTCTTGTGTTTCTTTGACCTATCTAGCTAATATTTTAATTTTTAGGACTATTATGTAATTCTCTCTATGATTAATGAATGATGGTTTTAGTTAATTTGGTGTTTGAATGGTGTTGAATGGAATAAAACACACTTGAGATGGCAAAGGATGCAAGGGAAACTTGAACCAGCACTCCATGCAGGAAAACAGAACCGTCCGACAAATTTCTTCGTTTACAGTAAGCTCGGCACGGGCCGTGTCCACCCAACACGGCCCCGTGCTGAACAGTCTGCAGAAAAAGACCCAGTTCAGGTAACTGGACACGGGCCGTGTTCACCCAACACGCCCCCGTGTCCAGGCTTCTGTTTCTCTTGTTTTAATTTTGTTACTGGCACTTGAACACGGGGCCGTGCCCGGACAACACGGGGCCGTGTTCAGCGCCCAGTAACACAAAATTTTTGCTTTTTACACATTCAATCAACCTAAAAACTTATTTTTGGGACACATTGAGGACAATGTGTAATTTAAGTGTGGGGGGGGGGGGGATGCTAAAGCCTTGAATCTTGCAAGTCCTAAATACAAGCCTTACACAAAACTCTATTGGAATCGCTAATCTCATTTTTTTCTTGTCTAGGTTTAACTCGGGAATTTCAAGTTCTAAAAAGGTTATATTTTTATGAATTTACAACCGATAGCGTCGTGATAAAAAGAACCAACATAAGAAAATTATGAAAAGGCATGACAAGCTTAGTTAAAATTTGATTATATATACTTGATCACATAAAAACCCATTCCCACAAAAGTGAGTTTTGAGCCTTTATTGAGCATACAATTACATATCATTAGAACTAAATGCTCATTTTTCGTTTCTTGTGTGAATAGCCGCTTGGTTCTTACGACTCTAGAACTTGCCATGACGATACATTCCCAGTCCTTACCAACTTAAACCCGAGTAAGTAAATGATGGAGGCATTAGGACTAACCCTTTTTATTTCTACACCATTATTTTCTTTTTTTTTTACCACCTACCCAAAATCCCCCTAGTTAGCCCCTTTGAGCCTAAACCTTTTCATTTCATAACCCAAACCAAACACCCTTTTTACCCACCAAAACCTTTTTCTTTTTTTACCCCTTTGTTTTAGTAACAAGTTTAGTTTTTCGTATGACTTTTCATATATATATATATATATATATATATATATATATATATATATATATATATATAATTTTTGTGTTGATGATGAAGCAAAAGAAAATAAACAAACAAGTTCATCAAAAATAACTTTGTTTGAATAATAGCTTCATCAAAATAAAAGTTACAAAAATAGAAAGTCTTACGAAAACCGACACTTGTTACGCTTTTTAGCCCTTTTTCTACTAACCACTAACCACCAACCCAACCACCTACCTTTAACCCAAGCCTAACCCTTCACCCAAAAAGTCCTCTTGATATTTACAAAGGTATATAAGTTAAAAAGGAGGATTGATTGCTTGGCAAGCCTATGGTAGGAGTAAGTTCCATGCCGCTCTCGAGTGATCCACAAAAATACATTTTCGGCCGAGTGTTGAGTGATCCCCATGAGGTATGTGAACTTGTATATAAATAGAACTTTAAAGAGGCATGTTATGCCCTAATAACTAATTTATCTTATGAAAAGTTTTAAATAAATCATGACGAATAGGATTGTAAATAAATAAAAATAAAACTAAATAAAGAATCTTGGAAATCCCGACACTCTACGACAAGCCCAAAAACCTTCTTCTCTACCCATTCCATTTGGGAGTGTAGTAGCCACATATTAAAGAGTTTTGCTTGAGGACAAGCAAAGATTCAAGTGTGGGGGTATTTGATGTGTTAAAAATGCAACATATAAATTTCATCAAATGTGGCATAAAACTAACCCTTTTTTAGTACTAATGTTGGAAAAAGTGTGCTTTTGTCTTCCTTTTGTATTTTCAGGATTAAATGTGCTCAAATTAACAAAAGAAGCAAAAAGACATCAAAATCTAACATAAATACAAGAAAAGGAACAAGACGTGACATGCCCGACCCCACGACAGCATCTTCCCAAGCAAAACAAGAGATCAGAAGCCTGAACACGCCCCGTGCTCAGCCAGCACGGGGGCGTGCCCAAGTGTCAGCAGAAAAGACAAAGTGATAGAAGCTTCTATTGCCCACCACGGGGCCGTGCTCAGCGGACACGGGGCCGTGGTCAACTATAAGATTCGCACAATCCAGCAAATCTGCATAGTACAAAGATTCTTCTGCACCACGGGGTCGTGCTCAGCGGACACGGGGGCGTGGTCAACTAAAAAGACAAAACTGCATTAAATGAAGAAAGAGAAGGATGTGAACACGGGGCCGTGCCCACTGGACACGGGGCCGTGCCCGAGCTTCTGTTCAGCCTATAAATAGAAGTGCTTGGCTAAAGCTCAAACCATCCCTTGGCACACCACCTCTCTCACACTTCACCCACCACCCACCACCACCATAACACCATCATCCACCACCATCATCCATTGTCCATCGTAGAGTGTGTGAGTCGTCTCGGGATCCAAGATTGATCGTAAGAGTTCTTGACAATCAAGGCCATGTTTGCCTAAGTCTCTTACATCACTTGGTGAAGACAAAGTGTCTAGTGTAATACTTTTTATTTCTAATCTTTTGCACTTTTTACTTGGTTTTATATTAATGACTTTAATAACTAGTTGCTTATGTTGAAGGTGATCTTTCCTTATCGTTTGTCCGTGGTGTCTTGGCATTATTTTACTGTCTATATAAAATAAAAGATTTTCACCATTCATATCTCCACGGTCTATATGGAGGTATGTTGGCTACCTGGTCGGGGGTTAAGGGAACGGTTTGGTAAAGGTCTTGCCATTGTTCAGCGTTTAGAGGTCCTGCAATGGACCTGGGTCAAATTTAGTAGGACCTCCTTCAATACTTAACGGTATTGGATGGCGGGGGTCCAAACTCTTTGATCCCCTCATAAGTTAACTACTATTAATACTATAACCCGGCTATTTAGGACTGTATCCCTGCTGACTCAGACTGCTTAGTCGAGGGTAACGTCACCTCCAAAAGAGGGGCCTACCATAATTTGCATTAATAACTTAATTAATTATCTTCCAATAATCCACCCTTTTAGGATTGTATCCTTGCTGACTCAAACTACTGGGGTGTGGGTAACGTCACCTTCAAAAGAGGGGCCTACTACAATAACTAAGATAATCTCTTAAATATGTGCAAAAGTGCGGAAATAATCAAAGGTTACACTAGAAACGAGTCGGAACCAAGTGATTCATCTTGTCTATCTGTTTTTCTTTTTATTTTATTTTCAGCATTTTAATTAGTTTTTATTTTTCTTAGTTTAAAACATTTTTTCTAAACTTTTTATTTTGATTAGACGTTGAGGATAAACCGGTACTAAAAGCTCTTGTGTCCTTGGACGACCTCGGTATCTTACCAACACTATACTACGCTCACGATGGGTGCACTTGCCCATATGTGTGTCTAGTGTTAGTAAATATCGTGTTTTATAAATTTAAAACTTGACTAAAAAGTGTTAAAGGGGCTTAAAATATACACCTAATATATATAACACTAGAATACGCATCATGCCTCATTGCACCAGACTCACAATACAGACTGCAACATGAAGAACTTCTTGCCAAATCAGATACTCCAACAGAAGAACCTAGCAAAGAAGTTTTTAATTGTTCTTCATCACCAGAAGAAGAAGAAGTTGAAAAGTCCTGGTCATCAGAAACAGAGGCTGCAGGAGGAGAAGGAGTTCTGAAGATAACAAACTCACCAGAAAACAAGACAGAACATGCTGAGAGCCAACACATTCATGAAGCTGGAATTCATCTTGAGTTTGATACTCATCAGGAAAAAGAACATCAACATTATGAAGAATCTCATATTGCTGGAGGAACTCATGAAGATGCTGAAGATCAACAGTATGAAGAAACTCACTTTGGTGGAGCAACAAATGAAGCCACTGAAGTCATACATCATGATGAGTCTCGGGTTGCTGGTACATCTCTTTTAAACACAGTTTTAATTGATACTTCTTCAAAAAGAACAAACTCAGAAGGTTCAATTAATGTTTCTTACAAGTTAGAATATAGAAAAATTGATGTTGACGAGGAGGTCACTAGTTCCATGCATCTCAACTCTGAATCAGAAAATGAGGAAGAAGTTGAGATCTCAACAGATAGAGATCAGGGAACTGATCAAGGAAATCTGGTAAAAGGTAATCTGTTTACCTCAAAAACTTATGGAGAATCATATATTGATATGATTCAAGGACATAAGGAAATCCAGGATGAAAATGTGTTTTTCACCTCTGGTGGAGATGATTCTGGTACACTTAAGGTTGCACCTAAATCTGGTAAAGCCAAAAGTGACCCTATTATTTCTAAAACAACAGCAGATGTGTTTGCAGCTGGAATGTTAGAGGGAACACCTGTTGTTCCAAATATCCTTGAAACACCCATGAACCAAGAAAATTTGGAAACTGTCCTAGAGAAAGTTGTCAAAGCCTGCAAAAGAAGTCTAGTGGAAGAAAAGCTTGATCTATTGCTGTCAGAAATATAAGGTCAAAGGGTAGAAATGAAGACTTTGTCGTAATCAGTGGAGGTGATAAAGGCACAAACTGAAAGAAACACTGAAGCAGTAAAGTCTCTTCAAAAGTTGAAAGAAAAAGCACCAGAAACCAACATCTCTGCATCAGAAATTCAGAAGATTGTCACAGAAATAGAAAAGATCAAGACACAAGTTGCAAATGCTGTGGAGTCAAGACAATCAAGCAGTACAAACAAGGTTCTGGAGGAAGTCACCATCCTAAGGGCAAGCAACAACAGTATTACAGATGCCCTTGAGAAGCTGTCAAAGGAATGGGCGGCCATACAGATGAGAGCTCAAACTGAATTTACAAAAGTTCAGAAGAGCATAGCTAGCAACTCAAATCTGGTAGGAGAGGTGCAACAACTGATGAAGAAAATGCAATTCAACATTGCCAGATTAGCCAAAGTGGATCCCAAAGAAATCATGAAAGAAATTCCTGTCAAAGGTTCACACCAAGAAATTCCAAAGTCAACCCCACAACAATCATCTGCTACACCAATCACCGAAGCTGGAACCACTATGATGGGCCCACCTCCAAATGTCTTAAAAGATGAAATGCTAAAAAGGTTAGCAACTTCAAAACCTCAAGTTGTCATAAATTTGAAACTTATAACTTCTCAAACTGGTTCAAAACCAACCTCTTCTAATGACATTTCCATGAGTAAACTGATGAATCTACAAACAATGAATGAATGGGAACAAGAAGTTGATTCAAGAAAACCACAGATTGTTAAAAGAAAAATCTTTGAAACCCAATCTATCTTGGTTAGAGAGATTGACAGGGATATAATGATATTCCCTGAATACAATCTAGTGAAATATTATTGGACAAAAGAAGATGTACCAGCAAGGCCACCAACTCCTGTCAGAATGGCTATAAGGGAAGAGAAGTTAAAAAGAGGTCCAAGAAGCATTCAGTACGCCAATGAGAATCCAGTAAAAAGAATCTTAAAAGTGGATGAAGTAAAATTTGGAACTGATGGTGTTGGAGGAACTTATGTGCAGAACAGATACACACTTCTAAGAGAAAATGGGGAAGAAGAACAAGTGACTGATGAAGAAATTGCTGATAAATTACATCCTTTAGACATTCTGTTCATGAAAGATCAATATGAAAAGGAAAGGAAACACAACAAAGAAGTCAGAAGAGCATTAAAGGGCATATCAAAGGCTGGAATACAGCTGTTTGAAAGAATGGCATTTTCAGACTTTGACTTATGCATCAACTATGATTATGTGCACAACAAAAAGGTCTATATCAGTGCACCGAAGACAAGAATTCCCTCAGAGCTGTTGGAAAATGCAAGATCTGAAGACATCATTGAACTGTCGAGTAAAAATGACAGACATAACTATGGTGTAATCTTTAGAGATATTGAGAAGAACAAAGCTCTATTCAGAAGTGTTGATATATGCAAATACTCAAATCAGACTCTGAAGTTTATTATGAAAAGTATGAACAGAAGACAAGAACAACTTCAGAAGACAAGAATGAACATGGAGGATCAAAGACAAGAAATTGAACAAATGATTGAAGAATGGATTCAAGCAAGAACCTGGTACAAAGACATGTATGACATCTGCAACAAGTATATCTCTTACAAGAAGCAATTAAAGAAAGGAGATGTGCTGAAGAAATTGAAGCTGACTTGAAGAACATGTTTGTTTTTAAATTTTCATTTCATTATGTAATTTGTTTTTCAGAACATCAGTAACAGGTTTGATTTGCAAATGTTGAGTTTCCACTGTTTGGAAATTTTCTGTTCATGAGATAGTTCTTTTTCTTACAATACTTAGGGGGAAACTGTTAGGAAACTTTATTTGTGAGTATTGAAGAAAATCAGATTCAACTTGATCTATGAAGAAGATGACAGTCCTGAAGATCACAACAAGAAGAAGAAGATCGGATAAGACAACTGAAAGCAGCAACATCTACTTCTAAGTATAATAAGTTGATCAAGAGTTGAAGAAGTTTATCAGAGAAGGTCCTTCTGATTGACCTGATGATATTTCTGATGAAATATCATCAGTTTCTGACGATTCTGATCATCAGACTTTCTGATGATTTGTTCACCAGAATTTCTGATGAAGTGGTTTATCAGAAATTCTGATAAAGACCCCACTTGTCTAAAAAACAGCTCTATCCTGCCACACTAACCGAAGCAAGTTGACATTATTGGATCTCATGATGACAAAGGCAAATTGATTGTTGGATTCAATGAATATGTCAAGGCGCTACTTTTTGCAGGAATATACATGAATAAACAAATTATTCAGCCGTCTATAAATAGAAGGCTCATCAAGCAGAGGACAATGAGTTAAGCTTAGCATTCAATACATACTACAAACTCCATTGTCCTTTCACCCTCAGAATTCAAGTATTCATTTGTAATAGATAATAATCTTACAATCACCTTGTAAACCATTTTGTTTCAAAGTGATATAAACTTGATAATTCTGTAGGTCTTGTTTCTTGAAAGTCTGATTTCTATTTCCGCACACTATTTTCACATCTATTGAAATCACTTGCCATATTACGTGAGAAGAAGTTTTTAAGTCCAAACTAGGACCAACAATTTTTAATAATCTCGTTGTTTCTATGGTGTATTTTAAAAGGAATATCAACATATGAAAGTTTTATGGTCGTTTAAAAATGCATGGTCAATTGATTTAAAAGTAACCGATAATTAAGAAAAGAGTATTTTTATCTTCTTATTATACCCTTTTGTATAAAAGAAGAAGTCGACAAGATAAGTGGTCAATAATACGTGTGTGTGCATACACACACACACACACACATATATATATATATATATATATATAATTTCATACATTAATATTTTTTAAAGTACACTATAGAAACGAGCAGATTAAAAAAATATATTTTCTTTATACATGTTATTAGCATGCAAAGGATTTTAGTAATTATAAAACTTTGGTTTGTACTAGAGTCAAATTATAATTTAGCGTAGACGTCATGAATAAGAAACGTATGGCTATTACGTCTGGATCATTGCTGCCTCTTGCGTCGTAGTGTAAGGCTCGTGCGTTCTTCTCATTAGCTCCGTTTGTTGCTTTTGCTTTGTTGTCAGGTGCCTTTATCAATTTCGGGCAATATGGGCGAATGTGACCCGTTTCTCCGTAATTGAAATAGATATTAGTTTTTCTTTTACATTCTTTCTCTGTATGTTCAGTCATTTGATAGAAATTGCAGTACTTAGCGCACCTTCTCGAATGCTTCCTTTTACAGAATTTACAGAAAGGCTGTGAAGATGTCTGCCCAACTCCTCTCCTGTAGCTATTACCTGAGTGAAATTCTTGGGTAATTTTCTGGGCTAATTATTTCTTTTTGTTTTCTTCTCTTGTGCGCATCAATCAGTCAGTCAAAGTGCTGGCCAGTTCGACTGTTTCTCAATAGTCTGAGGTCTAGCAGGCTTGACTATATCACGGATTTCACTAACTAATCCCTAAATATAACGAGAAATTAGTACAGATTCTGGCAAAGCCAGAGTTGGTACCATTCTTGCATATTCAAAAAATTTTGTTGTATACTCACGACAATTCACATCAACCATTTTGTGATTTAGGAACTTATTAGCCATTTGTTCCTTTTCATGAGGGGGACAAAATTTCCTTTTTGTCATTTCCTTAAATTCTCCCCAGTTCATGGCATAGGCCTTGTCACTACCTTTTGCCTGAAGAATCGTGTTTCACTATTCTAATGCCTCATCTCTAAAGAGATTAGAAGCATACATCACTTTATCTTCTTTGGCACATTTACCGATCTTAAGAACAACTTCTGTCTTTTCCAACCATCGCAGAGCAGCCATAGCTCCTTCACTGCCTGCGAACTGAGTTGGCTTACAAGCTAAAGTATCCTTGTAAGTACACCCAAAATTCATTGCCTTCATCTTCCTAGGAAATGGGGCTTTGATAATATCTGCATTGCCTCCATCGACATTGTGGCTAAAATCATTACTACGAGTACGCTTGCTACTCACAGCTTTAATGTTTTCTAAGGGGTTTCTAATGGCTTCAATAATTAAAGGTATAGCGTCAGCTATTCCCTGAGCAATTATATTTTCTATGGCACTTTTATCCAGGGAGTTTTCCTGATTGTTTTGGATCGATTGATTAACTTCGTTTGACATCTGAATTGCAGACATATTCCAAATACTAATATCACAGAATAATTAACAAAATAATCAAAATGTTGTAAACACAAATAAATCAGAGCATATTGTCAAAAACGTCGATCATTGCGACTTAAATTTTTCTTATATATAATATGCTTCTTATATTTTACATACACTATCACACACACACACACACACACACACATATATATATATATATAAATATATATATATACAAATTTTTTTAAAAATACAGAAAATATATTATACATGCATATATTATGGGGTTAGTTTCCTAAAAATGACGCTCCCTGATGTGTGTAAAATGCAACATATAAATTACATCAAATGAGGCATAAAACTAGCCCTTTTTAGTACTAATGTTGGAAAAAGTGTGCTTTTGTCTTCCTTTTGTATTTTCAGGACCAAATGAGCTTAAATTAACAAAAGGAACATATATGCAGCAAAAACTAACATAAATACAAAGAAAAGGAATAAATGTGGCATGCCCGACCCCTCGACAACATCTTCACAAGCAAAAACAAGAAACAGAAGGCTGACCACGGCCCGTGCCCACTGGACACGAGGGCGTGGTCAGGTGTCTGCAGAAAGGGACAAAGCTGTAGAAGCTTCTATTGCCCACCACAGGGGCGTGCCCAGCTCAGCACCGGGCGTGGTCAACGCTAAGATTCGTAGAATCTTGCAAATCTTGGAAGTACAGATACGCTTCTGCACACGGGGTCGTGCCCAGCAAACACGGGGCCGTGTGGAGCCTAATGCAGACAATTGCAATTAATGAAGGAAGAGAAAATGGTTGGCCACAGGGGCGTGTCCAACGGACACGGGCCGTGGCCGGGCTACTGTTCAGGCTATAAATAGGGGGTGCTTGGCTCACTTCAAAGGCATCCCTTAGCAAACCACCTCTCTCCCACTTTACCACCACTCCACCACCACTACAACACCCACATCCACCGCCATCATCCATCATCCACCTTAGAGTGTGTGTAGTAGTCTCGGGATACAAGATTGATCATAAGAGTTCTTGTCAATCAAAGGCCATGTTTGGCTAAGTCTCGTACATCACTTGGTGAAGACAAGTCTTTAATATATTACTTTTGATTTTTAATCTTTTCGCACTTTTTATTTGGTTTTGTATTAATGACTTTAATAACTAGTTTCTTATGTTGAAGGTGAAACTTCTTGATCATTTGTCCGTGGTGTCTTGGCATTACTTTACTGTCTATATAAAGTAAAAGATTTTCACCATTCATATCTCTACGGTCTATATAGAGATATGTTGGCTACCTGGTCGGAGGTTAAGGGAATGGTTTAGTAAGGTTCTTGCCTTGTTCAGTGTATAGATCCTGCAAGGACCTGGGTCAAGCTTACTAGGACCTCCTTCAATACCTACTGTTATTGGATGGCGGGGGTGCGAATGGCTTGATACCCTCATATGTAAACTACTATTAATACATTAAACCGGCTATTTGGGATTGTGATGTGTGTAAAATGCAACATATAAATTACATCAAATGAGGCATAAAACTAACCCTTTTTTAGTGCTAATATTGGAAAAAGAGTGTTTTTGTCTTCCTTTTGTATTTTCAGGATTAAATGAGCTCAAAAACGCAAAAGAAGCAAAAAGACAGCTAAATCCAACATAAGTACAAGAAAAGGAACATTAGTGGACTGCCCGAACCCTCAACGGCACCTTCCAAAGCAAAATTGAGAAAACAGAAGACTGAACACGCCCCGTGCTCAGCCAGCACGGGGCCGTGCCCAAGAAGCAGCAGAAAAGACAAACCTATAGAAGCTTCTATTGCCCATCACGGGGCCGTGCTCAGCGGACACGGGGGCGTGTCGAAAGTACAGCAGGCGCATTTATTGTAATTGCGAATTACAATTAATGAGGAGAGAGAGTGTCAGACGGACACGGGGCCGTGCCCAGCGGACACAGGGCCGTGTCCAGCTCTCTGTTCAGCCTATAAATAGGAGTGCTTGGATTCATTTCATCTCATCCCTTGGCACACCACCTCTCTCACACTTCATCCACCACCCACCACCATCACAACACCATCATCCACCACCATCATCCATTGTCCATCGTAGAGTGTGTGAGTCGTCTCGGGATCCAAGATTGATCGTAAGAGTTCTTGACAATCAAGGCCATGTTTGCCTAAGTCTCTTACATCACTTGGTGAAGACAAAGTGTCTAGTATAATACTTTTTATTTCTAATCTTTTGCACTTTTTATTTGGTTTTGTATTAATGACTTTAATAACTAGTTACTTATGTTGAAGGTGATCTTTCCTTATCGTTTGTCCGTGGTGTCTTGGCATTATTTTACTGTCTATATAAAATAAAGGATTTTCACCATTCATATCTCCACGGTCTATATGGAGATATGTTGGCTACCTGGTAGGGGGTTAAGGGAACGGTTTGGTAAAGGTCTTGCCATTGTTTAGCGTTTAGAGGTCCTGCAATGGACCTGGGTCAAATTTAGTAGGACCTCCTTCAATACTTCACGGTATTGGATGGCGGGGGTCCAAACTCTTTGATCCCCTCATAAGTTAACTACTATTAATACTATAACCCGGCTATTTAGGACTGTATCCCTGCTGACTCAGACTACTTAGCCGAGGGTAACGTCACCGCCAAAAGCGGGGCCTACCACAATACTGCATTAATAACTTAATTCATTATCTTCCAATAATCCACCCTTTTAGGATTGTATCCCTGCTGACTCAAACTACTGGGGTGAGGGTAACGTCGCCTTCAAAAGAGGGGCCTACTACAATAACTAAGATAATCTCTTAATTATGTGCAAAAGTGCGGAAATAATCAAAGGTTATACTAGATACGAGTCGGAACCAAGTGATTCATCTTGTCTATCTGTTTTTATTTTTATTTTTATTTTCAGCATTTTAGTTAGTTTTATTTTTCTTAGTTTAAAACATTTTTCTAAACTTTTATTTTGGTTAGACGTTGAGGATAAACCGGTACTAAAAGCTCTTGTGTCCTTGGACGACCTCGGTATCTTAACAACGCTATACTACACTCAACGATGGGTGCACTTGCCCATATGTGTGTTTAGTGTTAGTGAAATATCGTGTTTTATAAATTTAAAACTTGGCTAAAATAAGTGTTAAAAAGGGCTTAAAATATACACCTAATATATATAACACTTTAACGCACATCAAGTTTTTGGCGCCGCTGCCGGGGACACAAGGATTTTAAGAAAGTTAGGAATCAACGGCCTAATCATCTTTTATTTTTCTTTTTATTTTTTAGGATTTTCTTAGTTTTTCAGCTTCTGCAGAGCTCAGCACGGGCCGTGCTCGGTCAGACACGGGCCGTGCCCAGCTTCATCACTGGCAGTTTTTATTTTCTGAGTTACAGAGAGCTAAACACGGGGTCGTGTCGGTGCAACACGGGGTCGTGTCCAACTCCCAGTAACTAGGATACAGAAAACAATTACTGTACTTCTGACCACGGGCCGTGTTCACTGAGCACGGGGCCGTGGTGAACATTCTGACCAACGTTCTTTTTTGTTTTTATTGCAGGATTTGGAACCCAGGCGCCACATTTGAACCTCCTACGTAGTGCATGAGCTCCAGTTCTAGTAGAGACATAAAAGAACCCCTAGAAGAACCCGAGCGCTTTCTCAGAAAAAGACTTAAAGCTAAAAATCAAGAGAAAGCTTCGGGGGACCCACTTCCAATGGCGGACCAACGTACCCTCATGGATTACCTACGGCCTACCGTAGGCAATCTTGGCGCCGCTATCAATGCACCGAATGTCGAGGCCAACAACTTCGAACTTCGGCCGCATTTGATACAAATGCTCCAAAACTCCGCAACCTTCCACGGGCTTGCGGACGAGGATCCCCATCTACATATTACTAACTTCTTAGAAATATGTGATACCTTTCGGATCAATGGAGCATCAAATGACGCCATCCGCCTTCGAATGTTTCCTTTTTCACTAAAAGACCGAGCTAAGGCTTGGCTTAACACCCTCCCAGTTGGATCGGTAAACACCTGGGATGAACTCGCCCAAAAGTTTTTATATAAGTATTTCCCTCCTGCTAAAACGGCCAAATTAATGACTGAAATTAATACATACTCACAAGAGGATGGGGAATCCTTATATGAAACTTGGGAAAGGTTCAAGGAGCTTTTAAGAAAGTGTCCTCACCATGGTCTAGCGGTATGGCAACAAGTATCCACTTTCTACAATGGATTGTTGCCACACACAAGACAAACACTTGATTCAAGCTCCGGGGGACTCTTAGGTAATCGTCGCCCAAATGAAATATATAACCAAATTGAGGAAATTGCTCAAACCAATTTTCAATGGCACACTCCCCGGGGTAATAAATCTATTGCCCCGGGCGCCCATAAGGTTGATGAAAGCACCTCTTTACAAGCCCAAATCGAGGCCCTCTCTTCAAAAATCAAAAGGCTAGAGATGACAAAAACGGCCTCGGTTATGGCTTGTGAAGGGTGTGGTGGGTCACATGAAAATTGGAGTTGTATGAAAGAATTAGATGAACAAACTGAAACGGTAAACTACTTGGATAATAGACCTAGGCCGTCGGGTCCTCCAACGGGTACCTACAACCAAGGATGGCGTAACCACCCAAATCTTGGTTGGAGAGATCCCGGCAATAGTAGTAACCAACAAAACCAACGAACTAATTTTCAACAACCGCAAAATTTTTCTCAACAACAAGGTGGAAGAGAAAGGCTTGAAGATACGGTATCTCGCCTCATCTCTGACACTGAAAAGAAAAACTCGGATCGATTTCAACAATTGGAATCAAATTTTAGAAATCAACAAGCTAGCATTCAGAACGTTGAAAAACAATTAAATCGACTAGCTCAAAATTTCTCCGAGAGACCACAAGGCGCGTTACCTAGTAATACCGAAACGAACCCAAAGGCACAAGTACATCTCATCACATTAAGAAATCGAACCGTGGGTCCCGAGGATGCTCCATTGCCACCAAATGAAAGAAGCCATTCTAGCCAGCCTATAACTCCTCCTGCGCCAGAAAAGGCTTCTATACCAAATCAAGAGCCCACCAAGACTCCTCCAATTCCGTACCCCGGTAGGTTAAATCGTCAAAAGACCGATGAGCAATTCGTAAAGTTCGAAAGTTTACTAAAACAATTGCATGTTAATATTCCTTTTATTGAGGTCCTAACCCAAATGCCTAAATATGCAAAATTCATGAGGGATTTCCTCACTCACAAAAGGAAAATTGAATCATTGCAATTAGTTAACTTAGGCGAAGAATGTTCAGCTTTAGTACTCAACAAACTTCCACAAAAGAAAATCGACCCCGGGAGCTTCACAATCCCTGGTTCGATTGGGAAGTCCCCCGTCCGAAATGCTTTAGCCGATCTTGGGGCTAGCATCAACCTCATGCCCACATCAATGTTCAAGCGACTCGGCCTAGGAACAACAAGCCCTACAAAGATGAGCATACAACTCGCCGACAGGTCCGTCAAATTCCCACAAGGTGTCGCCGAAAATCTGCTAGTCAAGGTTGACAAATTCGTCTTTCCAACCGACTTCGTCATCCTAGACATGGAAGAAGACACCAATGTCCCTCTCATCCTCGGGAGGCCATTTCTAGCCACCGCCCAAGCGTTGGTGGATATGAATGACGGAACTCTAACATTGAAGTTTGGGGATGAAGAGGTAAAATTTGAATGTGGAAAGCGAGTAGAGGAAGAAGATCCGGTCAACTACATGAAGGTCATAGACTCAAGCTTGGATGACGCTTGTGACAACTCGAATCCTTGATCCGGATCGTCGAGAAACGAGCATTTTATTAATGATCGTATTCACTATTATTTATTTATTATTGTTATTATCGTCCTCATTTCACAAAATGATAATAATCCGCGACGGAACTTTCGATTATTTACGAATAAGATAATAGAACCGGGCCAATCGGTTTGAGTGACATGTAGTTGTTTAAACGGGTTCGCACTTGGGCTAGGCCCAAACTAACTAACCTAAAACCCTACCCTATATATATATATATATATATATCCCCTTGATAAACCCCACCCCATCTTTTAAAAAAACACTAAAAACCCTAAATGGAATGTAATCAGCCGCCAACCCCCTCCCCCTTGTCTCTCTCTCGACTGCAATTTCCGGTGACCAGAGATCGGAGCTCCGGCGAGCTGCACATCACACTCCCTAACCCTCCTCCTCCCTCTTCCACACTAACACCCACCGTGACCTCTCTCTTTAAACACCACAGCCTATCCCCCATCCTTATCTTCTTTAAACACCACACCCCAGCCTCCCGTTCCCGGCGGAGGTGGAGCTCCGGTGCTGATGATGATGGGTTGCTAATGGCGAGGTGATGATGATCGATGATGCTGATCGGTAGTGGTGGAGCTCCATGACAGCGACAATAACAACAGCGGCCGCACCAGCGACGGCGGCGACGATGAATGAACAGAACGGCTGTCTTCTGACAGTCAGCGTTCAATTCCGGCAAGATGACGAAAACCGTAATGGCGGCCAGCACCTATCCATCCTCAAACTCGCTTGGTTAGCTTATACTCATCTAAGTTGTTTTTATCTCTATGTGGTCTTAGAATTCAAAATGAAAGTGTGTTTGCTTTTGTGTAATCAGTGATTCAAAATGTTAGAATGTTAGTGGGAGTTTTGGTGTAAATAAAGTTAAGTTTGGGTTAGAATCTTGTGATGTAGTACTGATTAATGATAGGAGTGATATAAAGCAGGGATTGTGCTGCAAATTGCATTGTGTTGTTGTGTTTCTTGACCCGGTACCCAACTGTTAATGTGTGAATAATTAGGGTAGTTGAAATGATATCAGTAGCATGCTAGTATGGAATTGCTATTGTTGGTTTGTGTAAGATAGAAAATTTTCTTTGCATTTGTATCCCTAGAACAATCTGTCTATTTAGGATCTGATCACATGATTGTGGATTTAATTGATTTGAGGTCCCTGAGTTTGACAACATATGATTCTGAATTATGATGCCTTGACTTATTAAAGATAGTGCTAGTATCGTAGCGGTTAGAATGAATCTGTTGAATGAATATGAATGTGAAAAACCTAAATGATGAATTGTTGGAACGTGTTGTGAATATTTGAAATTTCTGTGTTTTGATCTAAATTTAGGAGTGTACGGTATAGGGGACATGTTAATAAAATCTGATTGGATAGTACATGTTAATGAAATTTGGTTGATAGTACCGAATTGGATAAGGGGTCTAGAAGCTTCGGTGGTGGTTGCGAGTCGAGACCGTAAGGTTGCGACTCGAGACCAAAACGTGACAAGTCGAAACTCCGGTTGCGACTCGAAACCAGACCATGACAAGCCGAAACCTCCGGTTGCGACTCGAAACCCCCGGTTGCGACTCGCAACCAAAACATGACAACTCGAGACCGCCCGGTTGCGACTCGCAACCAAAACATGACAACTCGAGACCGTCTGGTTGCGACTCGGAACTTCATGGTTGCGACTCGAGACCTCTTGTTCTCGATTCGAGACCACCCGGTTTCGACTGGACTACTCTGCTTAGTTATTGGGCCGCACAAACTGATGTTTTGAACTACGTGTTACTATTAATGTTTAACTGTTACTGTTTAACTGTTTGCATGCTAGGATAGGCCCAATAACGTATATGCTAGTATGACTTACGTGCTATGTGTTAGATACGTGTAGTTATACGTGACATTACTTGCATACGAACCTAATAAATATTTAATAACCATAATAGGGTATGGTTGACCAACGTAACACGAGTAAATTAATTACCGAGCAAAGCAAAGGTGAGTTCACTACTTTTTACTTAAAGCATGCGTTCCCGGTGGATTGGGAAACGGAACAAAACACTTTTCCTGGTTTGGGATTGCTTACTATCTCCTTGTGCGGGATACGGTATTTCTATCTCCTTGTGTGGGATACGGGTAACAACGCTATCCCCTTATGAGGGATACAAACTTACTTACTTCCCTTGTTACTGGGAACAAACTTACTTACTTCCCTTGTTACTGGGAACTTTTAGTTAATTACTGTTTATACTGGATGCAACAAGCAACACTAAACAAAACTCTATCACTCAAGTCCTCACTTCTTAATACCGATTAGTCGCCGGGGTCAGGCGAACGGGTTATTAGTTGATAGCGCTATTTAGGTCTCACCAACCTCACACCGTGCCCGCGTATGGGATCGGGCGTGAACTAATGTACTCTGGCAACTGTCAATGATGATAGAACATTGACAAACGGGGCACTCTACGGAAACGTACGGATGAATAGTATTCGGTATTGTAAAAACAGTTTAGTCGCTTACTTGTGGGGTAGCTCCCCATCGCATGTATAAACGGATAAATTAACTGGTTAAAACAAGTTTTTGGAATTAAAAACTGGAAAACTACAAACACGTGAACTCGCCAACGTTATGTTGACACTCTACTGCATGCTTTGCAGGTTGCTCGAAACAGCTCTGGACGGACGTTGCAATCGGATGGAGTGTGTGGTTCGTAAGTTTCGTATGAACAACTTGCGGGTTTAAATTACGATGTGTTCTTCTTTCCTTTCCGCTGCAAACTCAAGCTATGTTTTGAAAAATTTAAAATTGGTCGCTAATTATATTATTATTTGTAATAATAACTAAACGGTTCAAAATAATTAGTGGCTAAGATCCTGGTCGTCACACGCCTCGCGGTAATACTCCGCATGTGGATTTTGAGGGTGTGACAGATTGGTATCAGAGCCATTGGTTATAGCGAACTAGGTTTTAAATATAAAATATTTTTGGCTTGAGAAATAAAAATATTTTTATATGGAAACCAGACTATAACCGTTCTTTAGTATAAACCACAACGACACCACACTCCGGACTGCAAGGTTCGTCAGCCTCAGATGCTCACATGGTAATGGTAGACTAACGACATTTACTTGTGCATAACTTATGTGTGTGAATACGCATGTGTGTATGTATGTAATTAGCATATATGTGTTAGTATGTATGCGTATATTTAGTATTTAACACAGTGGGTCATACGAAGGCTAGGCTAGCGTGTTACGTGTTAAACAGGAGCGAGTCCTCCTAAACCTGGTTCGAAACCACAATACACTAAGGGCAGGGAACCCATTTATTCCAAGCCCTCGTCCACGTATTTCCTGATATCATCCCAGGACTGCCAATCGACGCGAGGGACGTCCACTCAATAGACCTGCCCAGGACAGGCCTGCTATGAAGCACATAGAAAAGTTACGAGAACGAATCGACGAAGGGGAGCCACCCCTATATCATGGGATATTAGAAAGAACGACGAAGTCATCCACATCCTTTTTACTTACGTATTTCGTTTCCCGACATGAGTGGTGAGACTAGTTCCCTCATCCGACCGATCACTTTAATTCTTGAAGCCTCCTAGTAAGTCTACACTTTTCAGGTTTCTGTTTGCACGTCTCGAACACGAAAAGCAGGCGTGGTGTATGCTTCTCATTGCACTGCCAGCAATCGTATCAACTTTCCATCGACCACGAAGTTATTTCCCCTAATTCCTCGTTACATGGTTAATCCTTATTCAAGTTGAACCTTATACCTTAGCACGCCCCAAAACCCAGCAAATTGATAACTTTCTTACAAACCGGCGTAATTGAAAGCGTGGCAGGACGAAGATACAGGCCAGTCAACTCACCGACGAGTACGGTGACCTAGATGCTTACCTTATCATTCATTTTCCAGAACCGTTATTCTTGGGCGACTTTTCTGATTTCATGAATCCTTTCGCTAGCTTTCATACGAATCCGTGTTTATTGCTCAGACAGTACCCCCGCTTCTATCGTTTCTTTATCACGACATCCACGTTTCTTCGTTTAGAAACCTTGACCAGACCTCTCTTCAGTTTGGTGAATTCAACAAACTCGACCCTTAGACAGCAAACTTTTTTTTTTTTTTTTTTTTTTTTTTTTTTTTTTTTTATCCCTTGAAATTCAACAATGTGCTACTTCAATCATACTTTCCTGAAAACCTGTTTTCACAGTTTCACATCGAAACCCCCCCCCCCCTCATACCGAGACCTTGACCAGATTTCCCTCTAGTTTGGGGAAATTCAGCAAGCTCGACTACTAGTCAATAAACTTCTTGAATCTTAAAAATGGTGACGTGTGATCCAAACGTATCCTTTCAGACATGTTTTTATTACCTTACATGGAAGCCTTTCGACGACACAAGCACTACTTCGGACTCGTCCTCACGACTTCGGTAGTCTATTCAATTTGGTTACTTACCGGTTTGGGAGATCACAAACTCGTTTTTCGCATAAGGCTCAGCTCAGAACATCTTGTTAGACGTTTTAGTGAACCTAAACCCCCCCCCCCCGATCCATACGACGACCGTCCTTCTCTAACATTGGTTCTTGTTGTGCCATTCATACTGACGTAACACCTCTTATCGACAAAACGATGTTCTTTATCCTAATCGCCCGCAGCTTATGTACGACCAGCTACTTCATCGACGCCAGATAAATCCTTATTGCCGACCACCAAGCCTTTTATGTTTTGTCTCAAATTGGACGCACCAACGTTGACTACCCTTCAAACATTACCTCGCTACTCGTATTATGAATTCCCTGATTCTTATCCTACCCTATTCTGCACAAATCTCCGTTTGGACGAAATACTTCCTACAAATGTTACTCGTCCGAGCAACGAGCCAAGGATACCCCGAGGGTAACGGGTATCGCAAGCACTGTTCTTCGAACTCGATACGATCAACACCTAATTACGACACTCGAATTTATTCCATCCTGTCAAAATTCGACACTGGTTTCTTTCGACGACGCCCGAACCTATCCCGAAAACGAGTGGGAATCAGGACGACTCCTATGCTCTACCCTTGTACTTCTGCGACGCAAACCGCCTTGCGCTAAATTGACAATGCACGACTTTAACGTCGCAAGGGCCGCATTTCTCGACTGTATACGCAACCCCTCACGGTTTAAACTCGAAAGGGCATCACCTAGCATCAGGGAGATGTCAGTAATTCGCCATTCCAATGGTTGAAAGATAAGCAATGAAGTGATCGTGTCCTCTCCTATCCTAGGGCATTGAAGAAATATTCGCCGGTGCCTTTACACGATCGAAGAAACCGACAAGCTCTCGAACTTGCAACCATCTACTTGATAGAAGTGGATGCGGGGCACAGAGTGCCGACTTCTATCACTTTGGATCGAAACCCACATTTTGCATCCGATTCGTCGCAGACTTTACTCAATTGGCTCACTGTTAGACATGAGCGCTGTTTACTACATACGGATGGGTGGTCAACCGAACGCATGCCCCGAAACCCTTGAAAGCATGTTGGGAGCATATGTTACCAACTTTGGGAAAACGAGAGACACTTGACTTTTGTAGAAATCTCTTCCCACTAGCATTTAGGCGACACCATTTGAGGCATTGCACGGACACAGATGCCGGTCACCTCTGTGTTGGGCGGAAGCCAAATTACCGGCCCAGAGCTCACACTTGACACAACGGGTAGGATTGCCCAGAATAGACAACGCATGGCGGCAGCTCCAGACCGTCAGAAAGACTACGAGGATAAGCGTAGGAAACCTCTAGAATCCCTAGTCGGAGACTGGGTTCTACTTAAAGTTTCACCCTGGAAGGGTGTGGTACGCTTTGGCAAACATGGCAAGCTCAATCCGCGAAGAATTGGACCATTCGAAATTACCGAGAGGATCGGTAAAGTTGCTTACAGACTAAACCTGCCTGAAAAGCTGAATGCGGTGCACAACGTCTTTCACGTGCCTAATCTGGAGAAGTGTCTGCCAGATGAAACATTCGTTGTTCCTTTTTAGGAACTTGTGATCAACAACAAACAACGCTTCATTGAGGAACCGGTTGAGATCAAGGATCAAGAAATCAAAGCCCTCTAGCGTAGAGTAACGGACCGAGTTCGTTGGAACTCACGCCGTGGCCCAGAGTTTACCTGGGAACGGGAAAACCAGTTGATGCGCACGTATCCCAAGTTGTCTACAAACATTACTTCCAGCACTGAAACTACCACTGAAATTTCGGAAAGAAATTTCAAGCCAACAAGGGGATGATGTGACACCCCACGAAAACGTTTAAACAAACTAGCTTGTCAGTGGCTGCGCGCTAAATTTCGGGACGAAATTTCTTGAACTCGGGGATAATGTGACACTTCGGGTTTTCCCTGTACGTTTTCTAGATGCTATAATTAATTTGTGAAATTCCATACTATGTGAGATATGTGCAAACTTTGTGAATCCTATGCTACGTGATTTTTCGTGCTATGTGACCTTATGTGCTAGGTGATTTACATGTCCGTTTTGGTGGACTTCGTGAAACTGCTTGTATCTACGTATGGTAATGGAGTCTACGTACACATATGGAGCATAGTGTATGATGTTTGCTTAAATTTCGAGGACGAAATTCCTGTAACATGGGGAGAATGTGACAACTCGAATCCTTGATCCGGATCGTCGAGAAACGAGCATTTTATTAATGATCGTATTCACTATTATTTATTTATTATTGTTATTATCGTCCTCATTTCACAAAATGATAATAATCCGCGACGGAACTTTCGATTATTTACGAATAAGATAATAGAACCGGGCCAATCGGTTTGAGTGACACGTAGTTGTTTAAACGGGTTCGCACTTGGGCTAGGCCCAAACTAACTAACCTAAAACCCTACCCTATATATATATATATATATATATATATATATATATATCCCCTTGATAAACCCCACCCCATCTTTTAAAAAAACACTAAAAACCCTAAATGGAATGTAATCAGCCGCCAACCCCCTCCCCCTTGTCTCTCTCTCGACTGCAATTTCCGGTGACCGGAGATCGGAGCTCCGGCGAGCTGCACATCACACTCCCTAACCCTCCTCCTCCCTCTTCCACACTAACACCCACCGCGACCTCTCTCTTTAAACACCACAGCCTATCCCCCATCCTTATCTTCTTTAAACACCACACCCCAGCCTCCCGTTCCCGGCGGAGGTGGAGCTCCGGTGCTGATGATGATGGGTTGCTAATGGCGAGGTGATGATGATCGATGATGCTGATCGGTAGTGGTGGAGCTCCATGACAGCGACAATAACAACAGCGGCCGCACCAGCGACGGCGGCGACGATGAATGAACAGAACGGCTGTCTTCTGACAGTCAGCGTTCAATTCCGGCAAGATGACGAAAACCGTAATGGCGGCCAGCACCTATCCATCCTCAAACTCGCTTGGTTAGCTTATACTCATCTAAGTTGTTTTTATCTCTATGTGGTCTTAGAATTCAAAATGAAAGTGTGTTTGCTTTTGTGTAATCAGTGATTCAAAATGTTAGAACGTTAGTGGGAGTTTTGGTGTAAATAAAGTTAAGTTTGGGTTAGAATCTTGTGATGTAGTACTGATTAATGATAGGAGTGATATAAAGCAGGGATTGTGCTGCAAATTGCATTGTGTTGTTGTGTTTCTTGACCCGGTACCCAACTGTTAATGTGTGAATAATTAGGGTAGTTGAAATGATATCAGTAGCATGCTAGTATGGAATTGCTATTGTTGGTTTGTGTAAGATAGAAAATTTGCTTTGCATTTGTATCCCTAGAACAATCTGTCTATTTAGGATCTGATCACATGATTGTCGATTTAATTGATTTGAGGTCCCTGAGTTTGACAACATATGATTCTGAATTATGATGCCTTGACTTATTAAAGATAGTGCTAGTATCGTAGCGGTTAGAATGAATCTGTTGAATGAATATGAATGTGAAAAACCTAAATGATGAATTGTTGGAACGTGTTGTGAATATTTGAAATTTCTGTGTTTTGATCTAAATTTAGGAGTGTACGGTATAGGGGACATGTTAATAAAATCTGATTGGATAGTACATGTTAATGAAATTTGGTTGATAGTACCGAATTGGATAAGGGGTCTAGAAGCTTCGGTGGTGGTTGCGAGTCGAGACCGTAAGGTTGCGACTCGAGACCAAAACGTGACAAGTCGAAACTCCGGTTGCGACTCGAAACCAGACCATGACAAGCCGAAACCTCCGGTTGCGACTCGAAACCCCCGGTTGCGACTCGCAACCAAAACATGACAACTCGAGACCGCCCGGTTGCGACTCGCAACCAAAACATGACAACTCGAGACCGTCTGGTTGCGACTCGGAACTTCATGGTTGCGACTCGAGACCTCTTGTTCTCGATTCGAGACCACCCGGTTTCGACTGGACTACTCTGCTTAGTTATTGGGCCGCACAAACTGATGTTTTGAACTACGTGTTACTATTAATGTTTAACTGTTACTGTTTAACTGTTTGCATGCTAGGATAGGCCCAATAACGTATATGCTAGTATGACTTACGTGCTATGTGTTAGATACGTGTAGTTATACGTGACATTACTTGCATACGAACCTAATAAATATTTAATAACCATAATAGGGTATGGTTGACCAACGTAACACGAGTAAATTAATTACCGAGCAAAGCAAAGGTGAGTTCACTACTTTTTACTTAAAGCATGCGTTCCCGGTGGATTGGGAAACGGAACAAAACACTTTTCCTGGTTTGGGATTGCTTACTATCTCCTTGTGCGGGATACGGTATTTCTATCTCCTTGTGTGGGATACGGGTAACAACGCTATCCCCTTATGAGGGATACAAACTTACTTACTTCCCTTGTTACTGGGAACAAACTTACTTACTTCCCTTGTTACTGGGAACTTTTAGTTAATTACTGTTTATACTGGATGCAACAAGCAACACTAAACAAAACTCTATCACTCAAGTCCTCACTTCTTAATACCGATTAGTCGCCGGGGTCAGGCGAACGGGTTATTAGTTGATAGCGCTATTTAGGTCTCACCAACCTCACACCGTGCCCGCGTATGGGATCGGGCGTGAACTAATGTACTCTGGCAACTGTCAATGATGATAGAACATTGACAAACGGGGCACTCTACGGAAACGCACGGATGAATAGTATTCGGTATTGTAAAAACAGTTTAGTCGCTTACTTGTGGGGTAGCTCCCCATCGCATGTATAAACGGATAAATTAACTGGTTAAAACAAGTTTTTGGAATTAAAAACTGGAAAACTACAAACACGTGAACTCGCCAACGTTATGTTGACACTCTACTGCATGCTTTGCAGGTTGCTCGAAACAGCTCTGGACGGACGTTGCAATCGGATGGAGTGTGTGGTTCGTAAGTTTCGTATGAACAACTTGCGGGTTTAAATTACGATGTGTTCTTCTTTCCTTTCCGCTGCAAACTCAAGCTATGTTTTGAAAAATTTAAAATTGGTCGCTAATTATATTATTATTTGTAATAATAACTAAACGGTTCAAAATAATTAGTGGCTAAGATCCTGGTCGTCACACGCCTCGCGGTAATACTCCGCGTGTGGATTTTGAGGGTGTGACAACGCTCTCCGACGGTGTAACATGGGATGCAACTCATCCCAATTGGGTAACATATGACCAGGCTTTGGGTCTAGCCAAGGACCCTTATAAACGTGGCGCACCATGGAGGCATTCCACGGGACTATCCCTAGTTTAATTTAGGTTAATTTTTATGTTTTCTAGTTAGTTTTAATTTTCAGGAATAAAACACACTCATGCTGGTAAAGGATGAAAAGGGGAACGAGAAAAATGATCCCATGCACAAGAACGAGGCAACCCGAAAATTTTCTCCATTTCAGAAGGTTCAACACGGGCCGTGCCCAACCAACACGGCCCCGTGCCGAACCACCTGCAGAAAAACGCCCAGTACAGGTACCTGGACACGGGCCGTGTTCACCCAACACGCCCCCATGTCCAGCCTTCTGTTTGACTTATTTCAATTTTGTTACTGGCACTTGAACACGGGGCCGTGCCCGGATAACACGGGGCCGTGTTCAGCGCCCAGTAACACAAATTTTTTTGCTTTTTAAACACTATTTTACACATCTAATCAACCTAAAAATTTATTTTTGGGACACATTGAGGACAATGTGTAATTTAAGTGTGGGGGGGATGCTAAAACCTTGAATTTTGCAAGTCCTAAATACAAGCCTTACACAAAACTCTATTGGAACCGCTAATCACCCCAAATTTTTTCAAAAATTTCATTTTTTTTTACTTGTCTAGGTTTAACTCGGGAAATTCAAGTTCTCAAAAAGGTTATATTTTTTACAAATTTACAACCGATAGCGTAGTGATAAAAAGAACCAACATAAGAAAATTATGAAAAGGCATAGCAAACTCATTTAAAACTTGATTATATACTTGATCACATAAAAACCCATTCCCACAAAAGTGAGTTTTGAGCCTTTATTGAGCACACAATTACATATCATTTGACTAAATGCTCATTTTTCGTTTCTTGTGTGAATAGCTGCTTGGTTCTTACGACTCTAGAACTTGCCATGACAATACATTCCCGGTCCTTATCAACTTAAACCCGAGTAAGTAAATGATGGAGGCATTAGGACTAACCCTTTTCATTTCTACACCATTATTTTTCTTTTTCCTTTACCACCTACCCAAAAATCCCCCTAGTTAGCCCCTTTGAGCATAAACCTTTTCGTTTCATCACCCAAACAAAAACCCTTTCATCCACCAAAACCTTTTTCATTTTTAACCCTTTATTTTAGTAACAAGTTCGGTTCTTCGTGAAAAAAAAAATTGTGATAATGATGAAGCAAAAAGAAAATAAACAAACAAGTTAATCAAAAATAACTTAGTTTGAATAAAAGCTTCATCAAAATAAAAAGTTGCAAAAATACGAAAACCGACACTTGTTACGCTTTTAGCCCTTTTTCTACTAACCACTAACCCAACCACCTACCTTTAACCCTAGCCAACCCTTAACCCACAAAGTCCTCTTGATATCTACAAAGGTATAAAAGTTAAAAAGGAGGAGGATTGATTTCTTGGCAAGCCTATGGTAGGAATAAGTTCCGTGCCGCTCTCGAGTGATTCACTAAAAATACACCTTCGGCCGAGTGTGAGTGATTTCCCCGCGAGGTATGTGAACTTGTATATAAATAGAATTTTAAAAAGGCATGTTATGCCCAAATAAGTAATTTCTTTTATGAACAGTTCTAAATAAATCATTACGAATAGGAGTGTAAATAAATAAAAATAAAACCCAAAAAGATCTTGGAAATCCCGACACTCTACGACAAGCCCAAAACCTTCTCTTCTACCTATTCCATTTGGGAGTGTAAGCCACATATTAAAGAGTTTTGCTTGAGGACAAGCAAAAGTTCAAGTGTGGGGGTATTTGATGTGTGTAAAATGCAACATATAAATTACATCAAATGAGGCATAAAACTAACCCTTTTTTAGTGCTAATATTGGAAAAAGAGTGTTTTTGTCTTCCTTTTGTATTTTCAGGATTAAATGAGCTCAAAAACGCAAAAGAAGCAAAAAGACAGCTAAATTCAACATAAGTACAAGAAAAGGAACATTAGTGGACTGCCCGAACCCTCAACGGCACCTTCCAAAGCAAAATAGAGAAAACAGAAGACTGAACACGCCCCGTGCTCAGCCAGCACGGGGCCGTGCCCAAGAAGCAGCAGAAAAGACAAACCTATAGAAGCTTCTATTGCCCATCACGGGGCCATGCTCAGCGGACACGGGGGCGTGTCGAAAGTACAGCAGGCGCATTTATTGTAATTGCGAATTACAATTAATGAGGAGAGAGAGTGTCAGACGGACACGGGGCCGTGCCCAGCGGACACAGGGCCGTGTCCAGCTCTCTGTTCAGCCTATAAATAGGAGTGCTTGGATTCATTTCATCTCATCCCTTGGCACACCACCTCTCTCACACTTCATCCACCACCCACCACCATCACAACACCATCATCCACCACCATCATCCATTGTCCATCGTAGAGTGTGTGAGTCATCTCGGGATCCAAGATTGATCGTAAGAGTTCTTGACAATCAAGGCCATGTTTGCCTAAGTCTCTTACATCACTTGGTGAAGACAAAGTGTCTAGTATAATACTTTTTATTTCTAATCTTTTGCACTTTTTATTTGGTTTTGTATTAATGACTTTAATAACTAGTTACTTATGTTGAAGGTGATCTTTCCTTATCGTTTGTCCGTGGTGTCTTGGCATTATTTTACTGTCTATATAAAATAAAGGATTTTCACCATTCATATCTCCACGGTCTATATGGAGATATGTTGGCTACCTGGTAGGGGGTTAAGGGAACGGTTTGGTAAAGGTCTTGCCATTGTTCAGCGTTTAGAGGTCCTGCAATGGACCTGGGTCAAATTTAGTAGGACCTCCTTCAATACTTCACGGTATTGGATGGCGGGGGTCCAAACTCTTTGATCCCCTCATAAGTTAACTACTATTAATACTATAACCCGGCTATTTAGGACTGTATCCCTGCTGACTCAGACTACTTAGCCGAGGGTAACGTCACCGCCAAAAGCGGGGCCTACCACAATACTGCATTAATAACTTAATTCATTATCTTCCAATAATCCACCCTTTTAGGATTGTATCCCTGCTGACTCAAACTACTGGGGTGAGGGTAACGTCGCCTTCAAAAGAGGGGCCTACTACAATAACTAAGATAATCTCTTAATTATGTGCAAAAGTGCGGAAATAATCAAAGGTTATACTAGATACGAGTCGGAACCAAGTGATTCATCTTGTCTATCTGTTTTTATTTTTATTTTTATTTTCAGCATTTTAGTTAGTTTTATTTTTCTTAGTTTAAAACATTTTTCTAAACTTTTATTTTGGTTAGACGTTGAGGATAAACCGGTACTAAAAGCTCTTGTGTCCTTGGACGACCTCGGTATCTTACCAACGCTATACTACACTCAACGATGGGTGCACTTGCCCATATGTGTGTTTAGTGTTAGTGAAATATCGTGTTTTATAAATTTAAAACTTGGCTAAAATAAGTGTTAAAAAGGGCTTAAAATATACACCTAATATATATAACACTTTAACGCACATCAGATTGTATCCCTACTGACTCAATGTCACAGCCCCCGTCCCCTACCCCGGGAGCGGGCGGCCACAGCCAGTTTCAGTGGTATCGGTGTTTATCAAATTTGGCAGCGGAAATTACATCAGGACCTTAGTTAGGAAATATTTTTATCAGAGTTAAATACCAAAATGTTTAAGATAATAAAATGGGATAAAAACCGGTTTCCGTTTGTAATACATTTATAGGGAATAACCCTAATTATTGAAAACAATTCTCCTTTTTAATTAGGTAACTTTTATGGCCACTTTTCTAAGCCTTCAGTGCTCTCCAGCTGGCTTTTATTGGCTTCACACTGTAACATCCCAAAAACGGGTTTGGTAATCAAACCACGTTAATAGTAAAGACGGGTAAAATACCGTTAGTGGTAAAAATTAACCCAATAAATATTAGGACTCAAATAAATAAACCTAATATTAATTAAAAAGGGGAATAAATACTTTGAGAAAACAAAGTATATAAAAAGGCCAAATTAACGGGACTTAAAACATAACAGGTTATAATTTCCCGAACCCGTTAAAGTAACTAGGAGTAATTAACCTAGTTAGTAGCATGTGATTAAGTGACTAATGGTGAGATATAGCTTCATTTGATCAAAAGAAACTAGAGGGACCAAAAGTGTTTAACTTGAAACTAATATCAATAAAAAAAAAACCTCAAACACTCACAATTGTGAGTGTCTGAATTCGACCAGAAGCCAGGGGCGACCAAGGGAAAGAACTCCAACCCTAGTTCTTGTTTAAATCCACAAATTGAAGGTCAAGATCATCCCTAAAACGAAATCCGAACCCGGATTAGTGATCCCCATTGAAAGGAGATCATAAGGTATGTGAAAATTCATAAAAATCCTCTACTTGAAATTCTCATGAATTTGGGAAATCAGAAATTTGATGATGCATGTTTGTTAATTGGATGGAATAGGAACAATATAGTGTCTAGGAGTAAACCCTAGATGTTGGTGCACTTGTGTCTGTACTTTGTCTGTATTTCGTCATGATACAAAACGATGTCTTTAATGTAAGGTTGATGTAAGTTTGACCAAGTCAACCATCCTCCTGGTTTGACTTGACCAAACAGTTAGAAAAATGTTGTAAGTTGGCTGTGTCGAAGGATGTGTCATCGAAGGATTGTTTAGATCCTTCGATGAGCTCGAAAGATAGGCCACGAAGGATAGACCACGAAGGATATCATCATTAGTGGTACATGTTGATCCTTCGATAGGTTTCTGGTCGATAGATGATCTTTCGATCATCCTATCTGATCCTTCGACCAGACCTGCTGTGTCGGGTATAAATACCCATGTGTTGTGTTCATTTCAGTTAGACAAGAGGGACAAGAGAGAACACAGAGAGCATTCTGCTTGGAACACACACACACGAAAGTTAGAGAGAGTTTATAGAATACTTCTGTAAACATTGAGCTTGTAACCGGACCTTTCATACGTATTAATACATGTGGTGTTAATCGGTGAATCTTGTGTGTTGTGTTTGTGCTTGTTCTCATATAAAGTCTCGGTTGCATGCTAGCTTGGATTCCGCACTCGCTAGTGTGTTTGATATAACAAGGATAAGGTTTTATCTCATCCTCGAGAGGGACCTACAAGTGGTATCAGAGCCGTGGCTCTTTTCCTTGTTAAAAACCGGATTTTATACAAGCTTTGGAGTGTTTTGGACAAAAACTCATTTGGTTTTGCTTCTGTTTTCAGTGTTTTTCTCGCTGTTTTTGTCGTTAAAACGTGTTCAAAACTTGTCGGGTGTGTTAAGGGAAGGTTTGGGTAACTTTAAAACCTTTTTAGGTGTTTGGTGATTTCCGACCATAATTCCGGCTTACTCCGGTACCGGTTTCTGGGTATTTTTATCATATTTTATTGTTTAAAATCTTGGTTTTGGTAAAAATCATGGTCTGACCATACTTTCTGCAAAAGATCTCACCAACCCATCACCTTTTTCACCTACCTGTCACTCTTTGTCAACTGTGTCAGTTCGATTCGATAGATACCCTTCGAAGTCGAAAGATCATCTTTCGATCAAGGAGGTTCGACAGATACCCATCCTTCAAACATCTTTCGAAGTCAGTGAGTTATCTTTCGAGCCAAGGAATTTTTCGAAGGATATATTGTTCGCACTACTGTTACATTTCGAAAGATAAGGATCCTTCGTCTTGGAGAATCTTTCGAAGTCATTGTTCGAAATTCAACAGTGATCTTTCGAACACTGTTGATCCTTCGAACAAGTGTCTATCTTTCGAACAGGTGTTGATCTTTCGATCCTTGTCTGTTTAAGTTTAACAGGTTGTGCTTTTCAGGTCTTTCGATTCTTGATCTTTCGGCTGGTTGTTATCCTTCGAGATTTTAACATAGTTTGTGAAAATTAAATTTTTAAAAGGAGAAAACTTTTTTTTTCAATTTTTAAATCAATTTTCACTTAATATATTAATTTTCATAAAATGGGAACAAACGGTCAGTGGGATCCAAACGCGTGGACTCTAACTCCACAATCAGCAGCTACGCAATCATCAGCTACGCAATCTGCGTCAGATTTCAACAAAGCATGGATGCAGGCTATTGCCCCACCTCAAGCAGCAATGATAACTGCAAATCAATGGGCATTGGTCACAAATCAAAGCAACAGCATTCAATCTATGATGCAGAACGACAGTGAAACTGGTACAAGCACGAAACCGCCAAAGCTAAATCATATCAATGATTGGGGATGGTGGAAAGAAAGGCTGAGAACTTATGTTCAGGGGCAAGGTCAAGATCTATGGATGTGCTTCTTCACCGCATTTGACCATGATTTGGAAGTTGCAGGATCTAATCCAGAAACTTACAGCACTATGTCTGATAATGATAAGAAGAAATTTGAGCTAGAAAAGAAGGCATTCATGATTCTCACACAAGCTCTTCACAAAGACATTTACCACCAGTTTGTTTACTGCACGACTACTAAAAGCTTGTGGGATATGCTCACGTTACGTTGTGAAGGAAATGCTCAATCTAGAAAGATCAAGCAAGAATTACTGAAGAAAGAGTTTGAGGGTTTCACGTGTATGGAGAATGAGACTTTGGCAGAGTTATCTACAAGATTCCATCACTTGTTGAGCGAGATGTTTGGTTTTAGAGTCACTGCCACTCCACAAGAAATGGTGAAGAGATTTGCTGATAGCTTACCAGCAAAGTGGAGCAGCTATCTTGAAATTCTCAAAGAAAATGGTGTTCTAGACACAATCAACGTTTATGAGTTGATTCAAAAACTGGAGAACAAGGATGTTGAAGAAAAGCTTAAGGCAAAACGAACACTAACTCCTCAAAATCCAGAGATGTACTTTGGGATTGCGGGAGGTATCAGTGGAGAAAGACCAGCCTCTCAACATGCGAAGCTTCAAACAGCTTTCATCTCTAACACCGGACCTTCAACAACAGATCAGTTTGATCCTTCAGCTTACACGATGTTTTCTAGACCGAATGTGCAACCGACAGCTCAGCAGCAACAACCGCAACAGCAAGGGTTTTATGGAAGCTCTTCAAACTTTCAAGCCACTTCCAATCCTAACACAGTCAGATTAGACACTTCCAACTTTTCCAAAGTCAGTGTCGAAGTAGCCAAGGAGCATATGGAGATGTTGAATACCTTGGTTAGTGCTTATAGTGGATTAGTCGCAGGTCAGATTGGGAATATCAATCTAACCAATGAAGATTATCAGCAAGTGGATAAGGAAGAGTTTGAAATGATGGATATCAAATGGGCTCTTGCTAGTGCAATTCGAAGAGCAAAGGAGTTTATGGAAAGGACGGGGAGAACCAACTTGGAAAGCAAGAAAGACACCAAGTATGGGTTCGACAAGCAAGCTGTAACGTGCTTTAACTGTGGTGAACGGGGTCATTTCAAAAGGGAATGCACAAGACCAGCTCAGCATGGAAACCAAAACCCCTTCAGAAATCAAGGCAACCAGCAGAACCAGAACAGGAACAATGTTCGTACGATGATACCTGTCAACAACCAAGGCCAAGCAGGGCCATCAAATGCCAACCGGGGGCTGGTGGTTCAAATAGATGAGGGTTGTGATTGGTCGCTTCAGCTTGGAGAAGGAGGAAATGGTGGAACAGCATGTTTTGCTGAAGTCGTAAGGGATTTAAAGCACGCCAGTGGTGGAGAATCTTCCGCCAATGGTGGTGACTCTTCTGAGGATGAAGACTCTTCTGGTTATAGTGGAAGCTCAGATGAAGAATCCTCCACTTCAGGGAATGATCATGTGGATCAAGCTGCTTACTCTTCGTCTTCTCTCCATTCAGCTTTTATGGCTAATGTCGACAGTTCATCAGGTCAGGTATGTGTCGATGAACCCACTGAGGTTAGGTGTGATAACTGTGATAGTTTAAATGCTAAATGTGCTGATTTAGAAGCAAACATGTCTGAGTTGCAAGGCAAACATGATGCTTTACAAGCTAGTTTGTTTGACTTGCAAGACAAACATGTTTCATTTAATGATGAGTGGTGTGAATTGCAAAGCAAACACGAGGCTTTGCAAGAGAAATATGATGTCACACACAAACACAATCAAGAATTGATTGTAGATCTTGCTAAAGCGACTGAAGCTAACTTGTTTTTAACCAGAAATGAAAAAGAATTTAAAGCAACAATTGCGTCATTAAGACATGATGTTTCAGAATTACAAAAGGCTGTTTTGCGAAAACAACATGCTAACAACAATCTTATTGACACAATTGAAAAGCAAATGGTAGAGTTAGCAACAGCTCGATATGAATGTGAAACAATTAAGCAGAAATTGGAAAGTTATTCCAATTCCCGCTTTGTATTGGATCACATCATTGACGTTCAAGAGAGAAAGAAAAAGGGGGATAAACCATGTATTGGATTCAAATCATGTCCTCCCCCAATGAACCACAATTACTCCAAATTGCCTGATGACGAGGATATGCCCCGTTTTGAACCTACTGTGCCACTCGATCTAGATGATTTTGCAGCAGGCCTCGGGTTCACAACTGGTACATCATCCTCGGGTCAATCAGAATCTGAATCTGAATCTGAGAATGTGACAGATTCATCGTGTGTTAAGGAACAGAGTCCTCCCATTGTTGAGGATGCTGATTCTTCGGATGATGAATCTGAAGAAATTGTGAAACAACAGTCTGACTCGGTTCCAACAGATATTCCAATCGAGAATCACATCCTATGTGATCCACCAGTGAAACCGAGTAAGACTGAAATGTCAAAAGCAATGGAGTCCCTTGTGTCTGGCAGTGAAGAGAATAACTTGCTGTACACGCTCAAGGGAGATGACAAAATCTACTCTAACAAAGATTTTCCAATTAAAAATGTAAATCAAGATTTAATTGAGCAAATTTTTGAAGGATGCACTGATAAGTTTTTGGGGAACAAAAGTGGCAAAGTTACCGTCACTCAATGTGATCAAATTCCGTGTGAACAAATTAGAAAACAATACGGAAACCAAAAACTACAAGATGAGCGAAAACAACAAGTTAATTCTAGAAAAGGTAAGGTACAGGGAAAGAAGGCTCAGAACAAGAATGTTCAAGCACCTAAGGTTCAACAACAATGGGTGCAAAACAAAAGAGCTCCTGTTAAGAAAAGAGAACCGAAAGTGAACTTTGTTGGATCCACGGGTTCAGATAAACTTGAAACATTTCAGGAAAAATCTAACATTGATTTTGTAAAACAAGTTAGAATTTTAAAACGAAATGATCAGAATAACTACACCCAACACACCAACGGAGGTGATTTAGGTCCAAGCACGTCTAGATCACAAAGTTCATTGTCTGGTTTTCCGTCTGATCATCAACATGTTTCTCCGAGGTTTGTAGAGCGGAGAATGTGTTTTGAGTGTGGCACAATTGGGCATATTGTAAGATACTGCCCATACTTGCAAAAGTTGAAGACAAAAACAAGTGCTCCCCAAGAAACCAATTACCAAAAACGATCATTTTCCCAGAAACAAGACCCACGTGTCTTGAAAGAAAGGGAAAAGAAGTTAAAACAAAAGAATCAAAAGGTAATTGAAAAGGCCTTAAAATCAGAGGTCAAAGAAGAAAAACCTGTTCAAGCAAAACCTAAAACTGTAAAACCAGTAAATGCTAAAACAATTAATACAAATACTGGTAAAGGACAAACTGCTTGGAAACAAAAACAGGTAATTCAGTCAGGGGGAGCACCACAGGTTCTTTTTCCTAATCATCAAGTGATTGAAATCACTTTTCTTGATGATCAAGGACGACCCAAGTCCACAAAGGCTTGGGTCCCTCTCTCCAACTAATTTTTGAGTGAGTGTGTAGGATATTCCAGGAGGAACTTTCGATAGTCGTAAGATTGTTGATAGTGGAGCATCTTTGCACAAAATAGGCAACAGAAGAAATTGCTGCCTTTGATGGAGAGAAAAAGTAAAGGGAAACAGAAATGTCTGTTGAAAGAGATTGAAAAACTTCGACAAAATGAAAATCATTTCAAAATGTGAATGTTCAAGGCTTTGATCGGGTCCCCGGGATAGATTCAAATCAAAATGTACGCACCTGCAGCACGTCTGAAGTTCAAACTCAACAAGATGAACGTGCAGTGTACATTTCTTGGTGGTGTGATTGAAGAAAATGTGTTTGTTGAACAAACCAACCGGGTGTGCGGATGCCTTGGCATGGATTGAACAACCGCACACTACATCTCAAGAGAAAGATAAAGACCTTCGCTGGTGCAATGTGGAAGACCAGCCGGACCCAAAGGTTTATGATCTTGTTGCTGTCAAGAGACTTCTCAGTAGCTACAAAGAATCGACTTTGAAATCCACACCGGGTGGATATCCAGTTTGGGAGAGCACTCAGATTTCTTGCAATGCACGATGCAGTTGCAGGATACGGTTTAAAATTTCTAATCTCTCCTATACTTGTCGATATTTAAGCTGCTTTGTGAATTGTTATCTCGTTCAGCACTCTTTGACCAGACAATGTTGTCATGGTCCGCACCGCAAACCGACATGCCAACTGATTTTTCCAAAATTTGCTAAATCATTTCTGATTCACAATTAATTTTGGTAAACGGCATTGAGGTAAAACATGAGTTAACCAACATCGGAAAATCATTTTTGTAAATACCTTTGTGTTTTAAATTTGTCTTAGTTATTGATTTTAGGGGGAGTAAATTATTTGAAAATCCAAAAACATTGAAAAATTTCAAAAACACAAAAACAATAGAAAAGCAAAAATGAGTTTCCTGGCGAGAAAAAGAGAAAATGATAGTACATCAGTGGTCTGTCTAAACCTCTTTAAACCTTAAATGAAAAACGATAAGCAGCTTTATATAAGATGTATCGGTAGGCTCACAATCATTTTAAAGTGTGCAGGGTGATATAAACTTAAATCGACTGAAGACTGGGTGGGAACCATTCATTGGCATATGGTCTTGGTACCGAAATTTCGTTTGAGAGATTGCCGAGGTTCTGAAATATTCGGTCTTTATGCTGCTTATCATCTGGGTATCATGGTTGTTTCTATAAAAGACAAAGTCTAGATCTCCCATGATACCATACATACGTGTACATATCTCATACTGCATTCGACCTCAATAAGTGATCAACAATCACATGTCCAAAACAAATAAGTGATAAAATATCACAAATTCTTTCCGGGTGTCAAGTTCGTCTCTCTGCTGTACGAAAGTACTGACCTGTTCACGGACTTGCTCCTGTGCCCTTCATGCATATGAAAATCAAGCTCCTCATAAATAAGTGATTCTATCACATAGGGCTTGTTTTCAAATCAAAATAAGTGAGAATCTCACATCATATACGGTCAAACAGATGATAATCGGTATACTCACCGGTAAGATGAATCCTCGTGCATACCTTGATACGGGAATGTGTCGTGATGTGGATGAACACCGGTCGGTAAGTATAAATTATAACTTAACGTATCCCCTCGCCATGATTACATCTGATAAGTTGAGCTTATGTGGACAACAATACCGATAATTGTTATAGGATGCTTATCTTAATGTTAACTAATTGAAAAACAAGAGCGTTTTGGCATGACCGTACACTGATATGATTCTCTTACCCTCGAAACTCGCAAAAAGAATGTCTGTAAATAGTTATTTAATGTTTCCTGTTTATGCATTTTTGTATATATTTATTTATTGCTTTCCGTCTTTACATTTGAAAAATGAAAATTTCAAAAAGATTTTAGGTGTGTTTTAATTTAAACTTTATAAAATCCAAAAAGGTTTTTCTTCTAGTTTATTTTTGATTGACCGATGTTGGAACTCGAGTCTATCCTACCCAAAATCCTGATCGTAAGCTGGAAAACAATTGCATCTTCATAAACAGTCGAAGTTAACGAGTTTTGAAAGTTAAAAGATTAAAATGAATATTTTTCTAAACTTTCAAACTATTGTCGGTTGGTGTTTGATTGAGAATTGATCTCATATGTGTTGTTAGTTTAAATGTTAACTATATTCCAAGCGGTTGTTCTCATTATGCGTTTAGCTTTCTTGCATGTGCAGATGCTAAAGGCGAGGAGAACATGTTCGATGAAAAGCTTTGGAATGAAGACACGAAGTGGAGGCACTCAAAGGATAAAATGATCGAGTTGCCGCTGTCACTTCATCAACACCACAAGGATCTGAAGAATTGACAAGTCAAAAGATTCACGAGCCTGACTCAATGGAGAGTTCAATCTAAGGGGGAGTTTATTGACACCCTACCTAAGTTAAATGGGGAGTTTGTTGATACACTTTCTACTTACGACGCGTGAAGACTTTGAAGATCCTCCGACATGAATGACATAGAAGACGAACCATCACGAGTAGCGTCCAAGGGGGAGTTTGTTGATGCACTTTGTGTGGACGCGACTCGGCTCGGTTCGACTCGGACTTGAAGACTTGAAGACACGAAGATCGAGACAAAGCTACAGCCAAGGGGGAGTTTGTTGGTGCACTTGTGTCTGTACTTTGTCTGTATTTCGTCATGATACAAAACGATGTCTTTAATGTAAGGTTGATGTAAGTTTGACCAAGTCAACCATCCTCCTGGTTTGACTTGACCAAACAGTTAGAAAAATGTTGTAAGTTGGCTGTGTCGAAGGATGTGTCATCGAAGGATTGTTTAGATCCTTCGATGAGCTCGAAAGATAGGCCACGAAGGATAGACCACGAAGGATATCATCCTTCGTGGTACATGTTGATCCTTCGATAGGTTTCTGGTCGATAGATGATCTTTCGATCATCCTATCTGATCCTTCGACCAGACCTGCTGTGTCGGGTATAAATACCCATGTGTTGTGTTCATTTCAGTTAGACAAGAGGGACAAGAGAGAACACAGAGAGCATTCTGCTTGGAACACACACACACGAAAGTTAGAGAGAGTTTATAGAATACTTCTGTAAACATTGAGCTTGTAACCGGACCTTTCATACGTATTAATACATGTGGTGTTAATCGGTGAATCTTGTGTGTTGTGTTTGTGCTTGTTCTCATATAAAGTCTCGGTTGCATGCTAGCTTGGATTCCGCACTCGCTAGTGTGTTTGATATAACAAGGATAAGGTTTTATCTCATCCTCGAGAGGGACCTACACTAGACAAGTATATGATGAAATCATGCCTAATTGTAGTAAATTTCAGGAACACCATTGAAGGTGATTAGTGGGTTGTTGTGAACTTGATGAACACTAGGATTTCAAATGTTGTTCTAGTGTAATTTGATATTTATGAAGCGATTTCTAATTTATTGATGTTAACCTTTATATAAAATAGACCGATTGATGTTAAATTTGGCTATATGACAAGTTAAGAACTTGATAATGAATCATGTAAATTTCTGCCCATAAGGTGTTTGTTAAAACGCCTAAGAGAAAGCTAAGATGTTAAGTTTCAAATAAAAACACATATTTGAATGACATTGTGAAATATGCGTTATACGTCATGAATGGAGTTCTAAACACATTGTTGATTGAACTCTATAGACAAAGGAGTCGAGTTTTCAAGCGGACAAACCGGAGTGGACATGCGCTTGAAGGGAACGCTTTAAAGGTACGCGACTTGTCGTCTCGTTACATTTATACAGACAAGCTTAGTTAAAATATGTTTAAAGTTGATATAGCGAAAATGGTTGAGTTGGTATGTCAATGAGGTGATGGAATTCACTCGACAACCAAATGGGTCAAATTAATAGTTAAAATAATAGTGATAACAAAAAAAAAAATAAAGACACCATTTGGTAAAAGTTATAACGGGTCGGACACATTAAGAAAATGTCTTTTATGTAGTAAAACTCACGGCGCGAACCGGAATTGGTTCAAGGAGCATGATGAAATTAATATACCATCATACGTTGATAAATGGTCATGTCGACTAAACGGTTCAAATGGTGTGTTAATACCATTTGACATTAATAATTGACGACTACTTGTTGAGTTTTGTGATTACAGGAAATAACATGTGTTGCGTTGCTTTAATTATAAAATTTAAAGCAAGAGGTATGTAAACGGGTCAATGCTATGACCCGAGCCAGGTACGCATATGTGGACTTATAGTTAAAAGTGCAAAGAAGGTCAAATATCTAGCCGAAATCCTTCATTTGCAAAAATGAAGGATTAAATGTGACCAAAGAGCCCTTAATAGGTAAACAATGCAAACGACCCTTAGAGGTTGTTTAGAAACTTATATTATGAGTTTGTAACCCTTAGATGTGTATAAAAGTTCTAGGCAACAACATTTGTGGGTCGAACGCCTAGAAATAGTCAATTGCGAAAAATGACCAACCGATGGGTAAAATTGGGAAAAAGGGGTTCATATGTTAAATCCACCACAAAATAGTTGTGGTGGAATATTTGTAGTTAATTAGACATGGAATTTTTGTAGCGTCAAAAGAAAAGCACAAGTTCTAGACTAAAATGCGTAAATACCCTTAACGGGTCAAAATAAGCATTTAAGCGTAAACGGGATTTTATTATGTAAGAAAACCGTGATTTGAGATTAATATGATAGAAGATATTGAAATAATGAATTTCATGAGTTTAAAGATCAAACAAACATGTTGGTGTGATAAAATCATGAACGGGTCAATATTTGGTAAAAAGGGTCGTAAGCCGAAGACTTAAAAGTCTGAAATTTTGTTAATCCGGATGTCGGATTTTAACTCCATAAGATGGAGAATTGAATTACGGACGCGTAGGAAAAAGAATCGGGTAAAACGGATTAAAAACAAGAGAGTTATGCTCGTTTCCGTGAAATTGGGTTATGCCGAGAATATGCAGCAACATAATAAAAATTTTCTGCAAAAAAGGGGGCTAGGTGGGGCGTCTAGCCCCTAGGCGTGACGCCTAGCCCCCCCTGAACCTGAAAAACGTTTAATTTTGTTTGTTTGACCTATATAACTTGTTTAAACTTGTTATTTAACTATCAAAACTAACTTTTAAGTTGGTTTTGATCATAGGTGATTGCCAAGAGTGCCCGGATGAAGATCAAGCTCGAAGAAGAACCGAACACGATAAAGTTAAAAGCTTCCGCATGATATTTCGTCGTAACTTTTAAACGACGAACTCAAATTCATTATGATGTATATAAACCTTCATTTGTAAAAGATTTAAATTAACCGTATTATTCAAAGTACATGTAATTATAATTACATGTTCATTTCCGTAAACTATACGAAAACCTTGAAATAATAACAAGGGTGTTACAAGTTGGTATCAGAGCTCAAGGTTAAAAGAATAAAGTGTTCGGTTCAAGGCTTGATCGCAAATCCGGTAAGTACATGTATATAGTAATGATTTAGTATGATTAAAGTGTTGAGAACAACACATAGGGTTATTGTGTAATACAAGTTACATCAATCAAATTGATAAAGGATAGATATAGTCAATGAAATTACGTGTGTTGACACGTATAGTGGAAAATCCTTGTATGATAATACGGGCGATTATTAATGACAACATTACTAACTTTTGTGAATGTTTTAATTGAAGGACACTCGCATCTGAAGATGACGAGAGTTGGACGAATTACGGATATGACGGTGAAACGGTCCGATGTATGACAAGCAAAGCATACTCATCAAAGATCTAAATCGCGTAGTGATCGCGAACAAGGTTAACGGAAAAAGAAGCCCATTAGGGCAAGCATTACCAGGTGCACATTTTAAATTTAATTGCACAAATAGAAATATGCGACAAACATGTAGAGAATGATTGTTGCTCATGTAAATTGAAAACTTGGAAAAACCCGAATAGAAAACCTATTCGGGATATTGTTTCCAAGAGAAACAAATAAAGGCATTACTTACATAGGGCGTGATGTGAAAACTATAAAAAGGTCATGCGTGTCATGTGTTAATCGCTTACTCTGGCCAAGTAAGTAGTGGCATATGATACCATGAACTTCTTATAGCGAACAAATTTACATCCGATGTAGTAAGGACGGGGTGAATGGGACAAATTAAAAAAAAGTACCCAAATGAAACAAATGAACAAAATAATTGATAATAATGTAAACGCACAGCCGGGTGACGGAAGCGTATTACATTAGGATAATGAGCCCGAGAGAAGGGACAAGGATTAATGTAAATGATGAAATAAATGAATGATCAAAAGAAAATTCACAAAAATAAGTCATCTTGGACGAAAGGGCCATGGTGAACAAAATGGGCAAGTAAAACCAAAGTATAGATGATCCGCCGGGTCATAAAAACAAAGGTGTTGCCCACACGAAAAAGATAATCAAGGTTGTTAACTTAGTCGTAGTAAAGCAAGGATAACGATGATAATCGTCACTCATAATTAATAAGGCTGCCAATGGTGGTCACGTAAAGAATAAAAGACATGGTCGAATAAAAGCGACTGATTTCGCTAAGATGACCAAGTAAATCGAAACGAAGTCTTAATGCATACCGGAAGGGGTGCAATGATAACGATTTCGGTAAAACACCCGGTTGATGGGTAAGGAATTAAACGCATGCGTAGACTGAGAAACAGGAACGCGTATGGAAAGTCAAAAAGACTCGGGTTTTGGGTCATGACTAAAGGACGATAAGATACTGCAAATAGAAATTTTGATAAATTACGTTCAACTATTTCAAAGCTGAACGGTTCGAACAAAGACTGAAGTTTGACATTCATAAGTGATGAATTTTCACACGAACAAGTCAAACAAATTTAATAAAGAATGACACTTGCTAAAGTAAGTAAGCGCGAATCGAATAAATAAAAGTGTGAAATATTAATAAACCTATGTAAAGGAGTTATAGGCGTTAAAAACATTAAAATAAAAGAACCCGGGTAATGGGACGTAAAGAAGTATAGGTAAGAACCGGGTAACGGTAAGTGTAGGGCAAACTGACGTGTAATTGACGTTAGAAGTCAAGAAGTCGGAAAGATAATTCGAAAGAAAACAATGTAGCCTTAGACTACGGTCAAGGTCAAACGAAATCTAAAAAGTAAAGGTGAATAATTCTAAACATAAAAAGGGGTTCCTTAACGCCATATGCGTATATAAACGTATATACATTTGAATAAAGACTCGAATAAAAGATGATATACGGGATCATCATAACCTACGAGATATTAATTAGTGTAACGGTCTACGGGGCCAAAATGACCCACGGGTCATGAATTGAAGCAAAGGGATCATAAGGGCCTCGCCTTAAAGAGGTGAAAGCTTAAGGAAATAGCCTACGAGGTTAAGTGAAGGAACCTACGGGTCAATAGTGTAAGGTGAGGGAACTTGTTACGAATCCCCGCGTAAAACGAGAACGGAAAACAATAAATTATGGGTTGTCAATTTCCTTGATATGAGTAATTGACATAGTTAAAGAGAAAAACGTTAAACTAAAAATTCAGTTTTAGTAAGAAATAACGTTTTAACAAATATGAATACTATAAGGCGAATTCGGAAATAACAAATATCAAAGAGTATGGGTTTTAACATCGATAAGTGCGAGACGATACATTTGAAAAGAAGAAGTATGATAAAGAAACGTTGAATTAAACTTAAACGTGACGTGACACGCTCACGGACAAGAAAAGAAATATAGAAAATGATCACGTTGTAACGTGAGTTACGGGGTATGAAGTGACGGCGACTAATTAGTCTAGCCAGTAAAACTATTCAAAGTTAAGAAAGCGTCATAACAAATACAAGCGCTTGTTAATATAACACAAGCGCGGGATAGACCTATTAAAAGACTAACGAGACTAAGTGGTCAAGTGACAACTCAGTCAATAAAGATAAAGGGTTATAAGCTGTAAGTAACGGCCCGCGAGGCCTTACACATGAAAGACGTACGCGTCAGTATACATGAAAACTTTTGACCAAAGGAAACGGGAGCCTTGAAAACGAAACTAGGTTCGTTTGATTAAACCAATGAACTACGTAAATAAGGTTTCGGGGAAGAAACCTCTTTAAGGGGGGTAGACCTGTAACATCCCAAAAACGGGTTTGGTAATCAAACCACGTTAATAGTAAAGACGGGTAAAATACCGATAGTGGTAAAAATTAACCCGATAAATATTAGGACTCAAATAAATAAACCTAATATTAATTAAAAAGGGGAATAAATACTTTGAGAAAACAAAGTATATAAAAAGGCCAAATTAACGGGACTTAAAACATAACGGGTTATAATTTCCCGAACCTGTTAAAGTAACTAGGAGTAATTAACCAAGTTAGTAGCATGTGATTAATTGACTAATGGTGAGATATAGCTTCATTTGATCAAAAGAAACTAGAGGGACCAAAAGTGTTTAACTTGAAACTAATATCAATAAAAAAAAAACCTCAAACACTCACAATTGTGAGAGTCTGAATTCTACCAGAAGCCAGGGGCGACCAAGGGAAAGAACTCCAACCCTAGTTCTTGTTTAAATCCACAAATTGAAGGTCAAGATCAGCCCTAAAACGAAATCCGAACCCGGATTAGTGATCCCCATTGAAAGGAGATCATAAGGTATGTGAAAATTCATAAAAATCCTCTACTTGAAATTCTCATGAATTTGGGAAATCAGAAATTTGATGATGCATGTTTGTTAATTGGATGAAATAGGAACAATATAGTGTCTAGGAGTAAAACCCTAGACAAGTATATGATGAAATCATGCCTAATTGTAGTAAATTTTAGGAACACCATTGAAGGTGATTAGTGGGTTGTTGTGAACTTGATGAACACTAGGATTTCAAATGTTGTTCTAGTGTAATTTGATATTTATGAAGCGATTTCTGATTTATTGATGTTAACCTTTATATAAAATAGACCGATTGATGTTAAATTTGGCTATATGACAAGTTATGAACTTGATAATGAATCATGTAAATTTATGCCCATAAGGTGTTTGTTAAAACGCCTAAGAGAAAGCTAATATGTTAAGTTTCAAATAAAAACGCATATTCGAATGACATTGTGAAATATGCGTTATACGTCATGAATGGAGTTCTAAACACATCGTTGATTGAACTCTATAGACAAAGGAGTCGAGTTTTCAAGCGGACAAACCGGAGTGGACATGCGCTTGAAGGGAACGCTTTAAAGGTACGCGACTTGTCGTCTCGTTACATTTATACAGATAAGCTTAGTTAAAATATGTTTAAAGTTGATATAGCGAAAATGGTTGAGTTGGTATGTCAATGAGGTGATGGAATTCACTCGACAACCAAATGGGTCAAATTAATAGTTAAAATAATAGTGATAACAAAAAAAAAGACACCATTTGGTAAAAGTTATAACGGGTCGGACACATTAAGAAAATGTCTTTTATGTAGTAAAACTCACGGCGCGAACCGGAATTGGTTCAAGGAGCATGATGAAATTAATATACCATCATACGTTGATAAATGGCCATGTTGACTAAACGGGTCAAATGGTGTGTTAATACCATTTGACATTAATAATTGACGACTACTTGTTGAGTTTTGTGATTACAGGAAATAACATGTGTTGCGTTGCTTTAATTAGAAAATTTAAAGCAAGAGGTATGTAAACGGGTCAACGCTATGACCCGAGCCAGGTACGCATATGTGGACTTATAGTTAAAAGTGCAAAGAAGGTCAAATATCTAGCCGAAATCCTTCATTTGCAAAAATGAAGGATTAAATGTGACCAAAGAGCCCTTAATAGGTAAACAGTGTAAACGACCCTTAGAGGTGGTTTAGAAACTTATATTATGAGTTTGTAACCCTTAGATGTGTGTAAAAGTTCTAGGCAAAAACATTTGTGGGTCGAACGCCTAGAAATAGTCAATTGCGAAAAATGACCAACCGATGGGTAAAATTGGGAAAAAGGGGTTCATATGTTAAATCCACCACAAAATAGTTGTGGTGGAATATTTGTAGTTAATTAGACATGGAATTTTTGTAGCGTCAAAAGAAAAGCACAAGTTCTTGACTAAAATGCGTAAATACCCTTAACGGGTCAAAATAAGCATTTAAGCGTAAACGGGATTTTATTATGTAAGAAAACCGTGATTTGAGATTAATATGATAGGAGATATTGAAATAATGAATTTCATGAGTTTAAAGATCAAACAAACATGTTGGTGTGATAAAATCATGAACGGGTCAATATTTGGTAATAAGGGTAGTAAGCCGAAGACTTAAAAGTCTGAAATTTTGTTAATCCGGATGTCGGATTTTAACTCCATAAGATGGAGAATTGAATTACGGACGCGTAGGAAAAAGAATCGGGTAAAACGGATTAAAAACAAGAGAGTTATGCTCGTTTCCGTGAAATCGGGTTATGCCGAGAATATGCAGCAACATAATAAAAACTTTCTGCCAAAAGGCGGCTAGGTGGGGCGTCTAGCCCCTAGGCGTGACGCCTAGCCCCCCCTGAACCTGAAAAACGTTTAATTTTTTTTGTTTGACCCATATAACTTGTTTAAACTTGTTATTTAACTATCAAAACTAACTTTTAAGTTGGTTTTGATCATAGGTGATTGCCAAGAGTGCCCGAATGAAGATCAAGCTCGAAGAAGAACCGATCACGATAAAGTTAAAAGCTTCCGCATGATATTTCGTCGTAACTTTTAAACGACGAACTCAAATTCATTATGATGTATATAAACCTTCATTTGTAAAAGATTTAAATTAACCGTATTATTCAAAGTACATGTAATTATAATTACATGTTCATTTCCGTAAACTATACGAAAACCTTGAAATAATAACAAGGGTGTTACACACACTAAGTATCAGTGAATATAATGACATGCGTTACGAGGCTCCAGATCAATCAGACAGGGTATCAGTGAATAGGGGTTAAAATACTTAAAAGAAAAATGGAATTGTTGAATTCGAGAGAAAGAGAGCTAGAGAAAGAAAAATCTTGGGCACATGAAAAGTGAACAGGTAGCTTCTATTTATACTCACAATTGAGCTTATATCTCACGCTACAACTCCACGTAACCTTTCACATTAAATGGAACATTATGATTACTTTTGAAATCATGCAAACACGTATGCATGAACATGAAAGTTCATAATTCAAATATAAGTTTAGATTTTAAATATTTTATTATTATAATTAATTCAGCTGCTTCACTTATTTGACGCGTATAACTTCTAAAATATGACGTTTTATAAAATAATGAATATGTCATTAGAACGAGAATAATCTTATTTACATTTTGAACCAAGTTTCATTAAAATGGAGTAAGTTTAAATATAATGTATTTCTATTATTATTGAACGGTTCCTACGTTCGTCAAAATACCTTATATTTCTATTGGTCAACTTACTCATGACCTATTCATGTAATAACTTTATTTAAAATTTTTGGGAATGTTACATCCTCCCCACCTTGTTTTAAATCTCGTCCTCGAGATTTGGGCTACGATATCTTCTTGGGGTTACGTCACATCTTTCAGTTGGTTATCAAGATATCATAGGATAATTAGAATTCAATGGTCTCAGATGTTAACTGAATGAGTTGAAATGATACCATTAACAAGGTGACTAAGTTTTACAAATCAAAAAAGAGATTTGATAGGCATAGAATTCGAAATGTAATGACTTGTAGAAATAGTAGGATTTAATACCAGAAAAGAACCTACTTTGATCATCGATTGAGGGAGATTCTGAATCAATAATCTCAATTTGAGAATGGAAGTATGAAAAATGATTTGTCAATGATCAAACCAGAAATCAGTGACATTTATTTAAATGGCAGGGATACACTGGATAATACAATAGGATTTAGTATATTATTGTCTTAATACATAATTGTATCAAGCCTATTTGAATGATGAGTCAAATGAATGACGTATGGATTGATATGATCAGGGTTTATTATTAGCGTTGGCTTCAAATTTATATAGACACCGCAAGGTGTTGTAATGACTGAAAAATTTCAATGATTACGGTGACTGAATGAATTCACCGTTTTCGAAATTAAAATGAAATGAATCTGGATATTCAAAAGATAGGATGCCCCAGTGAAAGAAGAAATGAATATTTGTAAAATTAATTTAACGATGAAAGAAATGTTGTAGGTATATTGGGATAAGAATTTAGGTACTTTTATCTTAACACAAAATTGCATTGAGACTGATGAATCAATAAATAGATAAATTCGTACCTCAGGTGTGAAAATGAAATGAGTCCAAGTTTCAAAGAAATTGCCACCGCAAGGTGTCATATTTTAACAAATGATTCATCGAGATTGAAGACTTTAAATAAGTTTACTATCATTCAAACAATGAGATTACGTCGAATATGATGATTTCAATTCATCATATGGGATTTAGAATTGAATGTATATTGTGAACAAGTTCAAACAATTGAGCTTGGTTTGGACATATTCCAACAATGGATATACGTTTTTGGCAAGAAATGGCTATAGTGAAAAATCCGGTAAGTAACTTTGAAAAGAAAAGGAGTTGTCAAAGAAATTTGTTGGCTTGATCATCAAAAGTCAACATTATGTAATCATATAGATTATCAGAATGAGTATAACGAAATATTTATTAAACTCATGAATAAATGATCTTTCGAAGTAAATTCACATGCATGACAAACAATGCACGTACAACATAGGAACTTGTCAAGAGATGAGACAATTGAGAGTTGGCTCTTATAGAAGAAAAATAAAGACCTTTTATTGATGAAGTTTTGATTGGAATCAAAAGTCAACTAATAATTAAGTGTAGACAAAACATAAGGGTGCTTTATTTTAAAGGTTGCTGTTGGCTCGGGTGTTCTAAATTTTTATGCGTTCTCCTTAGTTTCATCGGGGTTTCGATCCTCGTTGTCGGGTGCCTTAGATAGTTTCGGGCAGTATGGACGGATGTGGCCTGGGTCTCCGCATTTGTAACATACATTAGTTTTCCTTCTACATTCTTCCTCTGCATGTCCAGCCTTCTTGCAGAAATTACAGCGAAGTGTCTTCTTAAAATGACGTTTTCTTGCGTGCTCTTGTTATTGTTGCAGATCGGTCGCATGATTGCTGGTTCCATTTCTTTGTCCTTACATGATTTGTCGGAGCGGAATTCCTTATAAGAGTAGCTATAGGTTGTGATTTTCTTTCGTTTGGAAGATGAAGTTTTGATACGAATATCATGATTTCCATTATTACTAGGGTTAGGTTTGAAGTAGTGAGTATGCCTACAGTGTATAGTACGATATTCGTTTATAGGCACAGAAATCTTAATAGCTTCAATGATAGAAGGTATGGCATTCGATATTCCTTGAGCTATTATATTTTCTATAGTGTTTCTATCCAAAGAGTTTCCATTACTAGTCTCAATTTCTTGATCACATGCCATTTCATTAGACATCTGTATTACAACATGTTTAGATATAATTATCACAGAACTAGGTAATTATACAGGCACATTTTGTTTAACACAATTATAGTCATAGCTCTCAGTATTATGCGTGGAGATATATAGGGAAATTGACCTGTAATAATCCCACCTAGACCTTATTGGTCATTAATAATCCCACCTCAGAATATTCCCTCCACCAGTCCCACCTTTCACCTATTTTTCCTACAATGGTCCCCCGTTAAAAAAACTTAACGGAGTTAAGTTTTTTTTCCAAATTACAAACAGATTTTTTAGGGCTTTTGATTAGAACGATGATACGAGTCCATTGATGTAAAAATTGCCTCGAAACCGTGCTCCAAACGATGAAAACGACGCTTCAATTCGGGTGTTTAAATTTCCAATTAACCAAAATCAAGTTACTTGGAGCACTATTTCGAAGTAAGTTTTACATCAATGGACTCGTATCATCGTTCTGATAAAAAACCCTAAAAATCTGTTTGTAATTTCGAAAAAAGCTTAACTCCGTTAAGTTTTTTTAACGGGGGACCATTGTAGGAGAAATAGGTGAAAGGTGGGACTGGTGGGGGGAATATTCTGAGGTGGGATTATTAATGGCCAATAAGGTATAGGTGGGATTATTACAGGCCAATTCCCCATATATATATATATATACATGTTATATTTTGACATTTTCTTTTAGTATATATATCTTATCAAAATATAAGGAAAATGTTTATATTATATGTGTTGTTTCTTCCTTTAGTATAATAATTTTACTATATCTCCAGAGCTTATGACTGGATAGGTATTCAAAAATAAAGGTAAGGGGTTTTTAGGAAATTCTGGGATTCCCCGTTATTGACCTATTATTTGGGAGGTGGTGCTAATACAGATATCCATAATGTATCTTTTGAATTAAAGTTGGTGAGTAAACATGTAGGTTGGTTTCTTTTGTTACATAAAAATTTGTCATTCTACCGAAGACATTTGATGATTACATTATATATATATATATATATATATATATATATATATATATTATCAAGAAAATTTCGTCTTGTATATACATACGTATAGATATATAATATTAATTCATGAGAATCCAATTATATAACTAATTATTTTAATTATTCCGTTTATTCTTATAACTTTTGTTTATTTCCTTATATTAACAAAATAAATTTCTATCGGGTTTATTGAACATAATATTTTGGAATAAAAAGGAAAATCATCAATAGGAATAAATTTAATAAAGATAAATCTTCTGAATTCTTTTAGAATAATTTAATCTTGACAGGTTATAACATATTTAGAGCTTAAATCCTAATTTATCATATTTATTTACCAGAAAATACAAAGTTTAGCGTTTTTAAGTATCATTATCATCTCAGAATACATATACATATGACTTAATATAGTTTAAGAATTAAACTTATCAAATAATAAAATTGTTTGTTCTTGAGACATACGTACATATAATTTAAACCATATCGTTATACCGTACTAAATTTTTTTGTACATATTTTTACTTTATGGATAAGACATCATTTGTAATATTGATATAAAATATATATACATCTGGCTTACATATAATTTAAGAAATAGGTGAGCTATTTCCTGTTGATATATAGATATTATGTATTAAAATTATTTAATTACACAATACTATGTTGTTGTACACATTCCGGTTTAAAAAATACAGTTTTGTAAAATATTTTATATCTTCCATAATATACGTATATGTGTTTAAATTTTTAGAATCGTCGAACTTAAATAATTCTTGTTCATTATTAAATTAAGGATTACGTTTTATAAAACCCTTTTAATATAACTTTATTCAAGAGTCAAATATTATTATTATTGGTTTTAATTCAAAACAAAATTTAATAATGTTTAATCTAGTGTATTATTTTAATGATAATGATAATAAATAAATACAACATATATTAAAAACTTTTTCTCATAGAGTGTTTGTGTATTAAGAATTCCTCTAGCATGTTAATTATTATAAATATTGACTATACGTATAATAACTTATCAAATTTTGATGAATAATCTACATATTTAATATTTAATAATATGATAAGAAGTAATAAAGAATTATACAGTGATTTACAAGGTATTTTAATTATTGTATCTAAACAATGTTAAAACATTAGATTTTTAACAAAATTAATATAATTATACATTTTATCAAAACTTTGACAAATACATATTTTTAAATCGAGTAAAACCTTTGGATTATATCATAAATCATAAAATATAATGATTTCATTGAATAATATTTTATACTATGATATTTTAGTGATATCATACCTAGGGGTGTTATTTTATATCTTTGGTCAAGATATTGATATCAATATTGTAATATTATTATAATTTATTTTGAATTGTATTCACATAAATATGTGGATACAAAGTTGAATATTATATTATGGATATATTCCCTTTATATTTTTATAGCTGAACATACTGTAGGATACAAATAGGGGTTACACATTCTGAAAATTTAAATGATATAAAATCATTTAGGTATAACATATTATCTAAATATTTATATTATGATTTTTACAAAGTATCATATCTGAATTGCATTTATCTTTTATTAATATTAAAATATTAATATTAACAATGTATTATTGTTATAAAATTTATATTGCATTATGTTCCCACGTATACATATGGATATGGTAGATATATATGGTATCACAAAATTTACTAAGACATGATATTATCAATACATATATATAATATAGCATAACTGTAAGATACAGATATGGGCAACACATTTTGGGAATTCAAAATTCGTTAGATGGCATAAAAATCATAATAAACACATTAAGATTTTATGTTCACAGGATAATACATAAGATATTAATTTCCTAACACAAATATTTAAGGTTTAGGTATTGGAAGAACACCTAGATGGCTTAAACCAGTGGCATAGCTCTGATACCACCTTCTGTCACAGCCCCCGTCCCCTACCCCGGAAGCGGGCGGCCGCGGCCAGTTTCAGTGGTATCGGTGTTTATCAATTTTGGCAGCGGAAATTACATCAGGACCGTAGTTAGGAAATATTTTTATCAGAGTTAAACACCAAAATGTTTAAGATAATTAAATGGGATAAAACCCGGTTTCCGTTTGTAATACATTTATAGGGAATAACCCTAATTATTGAAAACAATTCTCCTTTTTAATTAGGTAACTTTTATGGCGACTTTTCTAAGCCTTCAGTGCTCTCCAGCTGGCTTTTATTGGCTTCACACTAAGTTACCTGAAACACGTGTTTAAAACATTTTATCAGCAAGAAATACTGGTGAGTGAATCCCAGTTTAATCAAAACAGGTCTTGTCAGTCTACAGAATTGAGGGCGGTCGCGCAATTACATTTGTTTCCATCTACTTTAATTACTACCCACGGTACTGTCAACCCGACTTGTGGTCATGTTACTACTCACAATGTAGTAACAAATTTTGTATACAAAACCCCAACATACCGATGATAATTGTAGAATACAAATACTCAATCACTGTTTAATATAATGTTAATCATGTGAGGTTTTGTAAAAACAGTTTGCAAAAAGGAGATTACTCACAAAAAGGTTTACACAAAAAGAAGGATTACTCACATTGTTATCTTAGGAAATTTCCTATGGCTTCCTAGCTATAATCTATAAATTTTAAATAATGCACACGCGTTAGTATATTAACCCAACTTTACATTAGTTATACCCTCCCCAAGACAGAACTCCAACGACTACGTCGGGCAGAGCCTCGACAGCCATTACGGAGCACTAGATCGATCGGTAAGCGTATCTAATACGTAACCGGGGGTTAAAATACTTACAACGAGGCGGAGCTTCGCTATTTTAGTGGGTATTATACCCGATATAATTTCTACACTTTAGAAATTGAGAGAGAATCGAGAGAATTGAACGACGAAAATGAACTGCCTGAGCTTCCAATTTATAGGGCTACTTCGGCAGTCCCTCGCGTCCCGCGACGGAGACACAATGGGCCGTCGCTCCCCGCCAGGGCCAAAAAGGCGGCGGAAGGTGTTGCTGAGTCACCACAGGTGTTGACGCGTGTCATGCCACGTGGCGGCTCCGGGCCGTGCCACCTATCCCCTTGCTCGCGGCCCGCGTAGAACCAGAAGCAGTCTGTCGCGCCCCGCGACAGACTTAATTTATTGTTTTTATTTGATTTTTAATTATGTAAAGGTATTTCGGGCCTATTTTACGTATACAGGGTGTATTTAGGACATTTGGGGGAGTCTAAAATATTTTAAGTAGTGTTATTAAATCTTGGGTATAACTCCTGGATTGTTTAATAATGCACTCGCATTAAGTAACCCAATTCAACTTTATCCCTACGTCATGAGACAAAACCCCAACGAATTTAGTCAGGCAGAGCCTTGACATGCGTTACGCGGCTCCAGATCAATCGGACAGGGTATCAGTGAACAGGGGTTAAAATACTTAAAAGAAAAATGGAATTGTTGAATTGGAGAGAAAGAGAGCTAGAGAAAGAAAAATCTTGGGCACATGAAAAGTGAACAGGTAGCTTCTATTTATACTCACAATTGAGCTTATATCTCACGCTACAACTCCACATAACCTTTCACATTAAATGGAACATTATGATTACTTTTGAAATCATGCAGACACGTATGCATGAACATGAAAGTTCATAATTCAAATATAAGTTTAGATTTTAAATATTTTATTATTATAATTAATTCAGCTGCTTCAATTATTTGATGCGTATAACTTCTAAAATATGACGTTTTATAAAATAATGAATATGTCATTAGAACGAGAATAATCTTATCTACATTTTGAACCAAGTTTCATTAAAACGGAGTAAGTTTAAATATAATGTATTTCTATTATTATTGAACGGTTCCTACGTTCGTCAAAATACCTTATATTTCTATTGGTCAACTTACCCATGACCTATTCTTGTAATAACTTTATTTAAATTTTTTGGGAATGTTACATCCTCCCCACCTTGTTTTAAATCTCGTCCTCGAGATTTGGGCTACGATATCTTCTTGGGGTTACGTCACATCTTTTAGTTGGTTATCAAGGTGTCTGGGATAGAATCAAAAGATGGATATAAAGATATCATAGGATAATTCGAATTCAATGGTCTCAAATGTTAACTGAATGAGATGAAATGATACCATTATCAAGGTGACTAAGTTTTACAAATCAAAAAATAGATTTGATAGGCATAGAATAGATTTGATAGGCATAGAATTCGAAATGCAATGACTTGTAGAAATAGTAGGATTTAATACAAGAAAAGAACCTACTTTGATCATCGATTGAGGGAGATTCTGAATCAATAATCTCAATTTGAGAATGGAAGTATGAAAAATGATTTGTCAATGATCAAACCATAAATTAGTGACATTTATTTAAATGGCAGGGATACACCGGATAATACAATAGGATTTAGTATATTATTGTCTTAACACATAATTGTATCAAGCCTATTTGAATGATGAGTCAAACGAATGACGTATGGATTGATATGATCAGGGTTTATTATTAGCGTAGGCTACAAATTTATACAGACACCGCAAGGTGTTGTAATGACTGAAAAATTTCAATGATTACGGTAACCGAATGAATTCACCGTTTTCGAAATTAAAATGAAATGAATCTGGATATTCAAAAGATAGGATGCCCCAGTGAAAGAAGAAATGAATATTTGTAAAATTAATTCAAAGATGAAAGAAATGTTGGAGGTATATTGGGATACGAATTTAGGTACTTTTATCTTAACACAAAATTGTATTGAGACTGATGAATCAATAAATAGATAAATTCGTACCTCAGGTGTGAAAATAAAATGAGTCCAAGTTTCAAAGAAATTGTCACCCCAAGGTGTTGTATTTTAACAAATGATTAATCGAGATTCAAGACTTTAAATAAGTTTACTATGATTCAAAAAATGAGATTACATCGAATATGATGATTTCAATTCATCATATGGGATTTTGAATTGAATGTATATTGTGAACAGGTTCAAACAATTGAGCTTGGTTTGGACGTATTACAACAATGGATATACGTTTTTGGCAAGAAATGGCTATAGTGAAAAATTCGGTAAGTAACTTTGAAAAGAAAAGGAGTTGTCCAAGAAATTTGTTGGCTTGATCATCAAAAGTCAACATTATGTAATCATATAGATTATCAGAATGAGTATAACGAAATATTTATTAAACTCATGAATAAATGATCTTTTGAAGTAAATTCACATGCATGATAAACAATGCACGTACAACATAGGAACTTGTCAAGAGATGAGACAATTGAGAGTTGGCTCTTACAGAAGAAAAATAAAGACCTTTTATTGATGAAGTTTTGATTGGAATCAAAAGTCAACTAATAATTAAGTGTAGACAAAACATAAGGGTGCTTTATTTTAAAGGTTGCTGTTGGCTCGGGTGTTCTAAATTTTTATGCGTTCTCCTTAGTTTCATCGGGGTTTCGATCCTCGTTGTCGGGTGCCTTAGATAGTTTCGGGCAGTATGGACGGATGTGGCCTGGGTCTCCGCATTTGTAACATACATATACATATGACTTAAATATAGTTTAAGAATTAAACTTATCAAATAATAAAATTGTTTGTTCTTGAGACATACGTACATATAATTTAAACCATATCGTTATACTGTACTAAATGTTTTTGTACATATTTTTACTTTATGGATAAGACATCATTTGTAATATTGATATAAAATATATATACATCTGACTTACATATAATTTAAGAAATATGTGAGCTATTTCGTGTTGATATATAGATATTATGTATTAAAATTATTTAATTACACAATACTAAGTTGTTGTACACATTCTGGTTTCGTAAATACAGTTTTGTAAAATATTTTATATCTTCCATAATATACGTATATGTGTTTAAATTTTTAGAATCGTCAAACTGTAATAATTCTTGTTCATTATTAAATTAAGGATTACGTTTTATAAAACCCTTTTAATATAAATTTATTCAAGAGCCAAATATTATTATTATTAGTTTAAATTCAAAACAAAATTTAATAATGTTTAATCTAGTGTATTATTTTAATGATAATGATAATAAATAAATACAACATATATTAAAGACTTTTTCTTAGAGAGTGTTTGTGTATTAAGAATTCCTCTAGCATGTTAATTATTATCAATATTGACTATACGTATAATAACTTATCAAATTTTGATGAATAATCTACATATTTAATAATATGATAAGAAGTAATAAAGAATTATATAGTGATTTACAAGGTATTTTAATTATTGTATCTAAACAAAGCTAAAACATTAGATTTTTAACAAAATTAATATAATAATACGTTTTATCAAAACTTTGACAAATACATATTTTTAAATCGAGTAAAACCTTTGGACTATATCATAAATCATAAAATATAATGATTTCATTGAATAATATTTTATATTAAGATATTTTAGTGACATCATACCTAAGGGTGTTATTTTATATCTTTGGTCAAGATATTAATATCAATATTGTAATATTATTATAATTTATTTTGAATTGTATTCACATAAATATGTGGATACAAAGTTGAATATTATATTATGGATATATTCCCTTTATATTTTTATAGCTTAACATCCTTTAGGATACAAATAGGGGTTACACATTCTGAGAATTTAAATGATATAAAATCATTTAGGTATAACATATTATCTAAATATTTATATTATGATTTTTACAAAGTATCATATCTGAATTGCATTTATCTTTTATCAATATTAAAATATTAATATTAACAGTGTATTATTGTTATAAAATTTATATTGCATTATGTTCCCACGTATACATATGGATATGGTAGATATATATGGTATCACAAAATTTACTAAGACATGATATTATCAATACATATATATAATATAGCATAACTGTAAGATACAGATATGGGCAACACATTTTGGGAATTCAAAATTCGTTAGATGGCATAAAAATCATAATAAACACATTAAGATTTTATGTTCACAGGATAATACATAAGATATTAATTTCCTAACACAAATATTTAAGGTTTAGGTATTGGAAGAACACCTAGATGGCTTAAACCAGTGGCATAGCTCTGATACCACCTTCTGTCACAGCCCCCGTCCCCTACCCCGGGAGTGGGCGGCCGCGGCCAGTTTCAGTAGTATCGGTGTTTATCAATTTTGGCAGCGGAAATTACACCAGGACCGTAGTTAGGAAATATTTTTATCAGAGTTAAACACCAAAATGTTTAAGATAATTAAATGGGATAAAACCCGGTTTCCGTTTGTAATACATTTATAGGTAATAACCCTAATTATTGAAAACAATTCTCCGTTTTAATTAGGTAACTTTTATGGCGACTTTTCTAAGCCTTCAGTGCTCTCCAGCTGGCTTTTATTGGCTTCACACTAAGTTACATGAAACACGTGTTTTAAACATTTTATCAGCAAGAAATACTGGTGAGTGAATCCCAATTTAATCAAAACAGGTTTTATCAGTCTACAGCATTGAGGGCGGTCGCGCAATTACATTTGTTTCCATCTACTTTAATTACCACCCACGGTACTGTCAACCCGACTTGTGGTCATGTTACTACTCACAATGTAGTAACAAATTTTGTATACAAAACCCCAACATACCGATGATAATTATTGAATACAAATACTCAATCACTGTTTAATATAATGTTAATCATGTGAGGTTTTGTAAAAACAGTTTGCAAAAAGGAGATTACTCACAAAAAGGTTTACACAAAAAGAAGGATTACTCACATTCTTATCTTAGGAAATTTCCCGTGGCTTCCTACCTATAATCTATAAATTTTAAGTAATGCACACGCGTTAGTATATTAACCCAATTTTACATTAGTTATACCCTCCCCGAGACAGAACTCCAACGACTACGTCGGGCAGAGCCTCGACAGCAGTTACGGAGCACTAGATCGATCGGGCAGCGTATCTAATACGTAATCAGGGGTTAAAATACTTACAACGAGGCAGAGCTTCGCTATTTTAGTGGGTATTATACCCGATATAATTTCTACACTTTAGAAATTGAGAGAGAATCGAGAGACTTGAACGACGAAAATAAACTGCCTGAGCTTCCAATTTATAGGGCTGCTTCGGCAGTCCCTCGCGTCCCGCGACGGAGACACAATGGGCCGTCGCTCCCCGCCAGGGCCAAAAAGGCGGCGGCAGGTGTTGCTGAGTCACCACATGTGTTGACGCGTGTCATGCCACGTGGCGGCTCCGGGCCGTGCCACCTATCCCCTCGCTCGCGGCCCGCGTAGAACCAGAAGCAGTCTGTCGCGCCCCGCGACAGAATTAATTTATTGTTTTTATTTGATTTTTAATTATGTAAAGGTATTTCGGGCCTATTTTACGTATACGGGGTGTATTTAGGACATTTGGGGGTGTCTAAAATATTTTGAGTAGTGTTGTTATATCTTGGGTATAACTCCTGAATTGTTTAATAATGCACTCGCATTAAGTAACCCAATTCAACTTTATCCCTACGTCACGAGACAAAACCCCAACGAATTTAGTCAGGCAGAGCCTTGACATGCGTTACGGGGCTCCAGATCAATCAGACAGGGTATCAGTGACCAGGGGTTAAAATGCTTAAAAGAAAAATGGAATTGTTGAATTCGAGAAAAAGAGAGCTAGAGAAAGAAAAATCTTGGGCACATGAAAAGTGAACAGGTAGCTTCTATTTATACACACAATTGAGCTTATATCTCACGCTACAGCTCCACGTAACCTTTCACATTAAATGGAACATTATGATTACATTTGAAATCATGCAGACACGTATGCATGAACATGAAACTTCATAATTCAAATATAAGTTTAGATTTTAAATATTTTATTATTATAATTAATTCAGCTGCTTCACTTATTTGATGCTTATAACTTCTAAAATATGACGTTTTATAAAATAATGAATATGTCATTAGAACGAGAATAATCTTATCTACATTTTGAACCAAGTTTCATTCAAACGGAGTAAGTTTAAATATAATGTATTTCTATTATTATTGAACGGTTCCTATGTTCGTCAAAATACCTTATATTTCTATTGGTCAACTTACCCATGACCTATTCTTGTAATAACTTTATTTAAAATTTTTGGGAATGTTACATCCTCCCCACCTTGTTTTAAATATCGTCCTCAAGATTTGGGCTACGATATCTTCTTGGGGTTACGTCACATCTTTTAGTTGGTTATCAAGGTGTCTGGGATAGAATCAAAAGATGGATATAAAGATATCATAGGATAATTCGAATTCAATGGTCTCAAATGTTAACTGAATGAGATGAAATGATACCGTTATCAAGGTGACTAAGTTTTACAAATCAAAAAATAGATTTGATAGGCATAGAATTCGAAATGCAATGACTTGTAGAAATAGTAGGATTTAATACCAGAAAAGAACCTACTTTGATCATCGATTGAGGGAGATTCTGAATCAATAATCTCAATTTGATTATTTTTACTTTCGATCCTCTTATGGTGCGTGGTGTGATATATGTGGTGGATCTCATGAAGATTTAAAGTGTTATTTTCTAAATTACACTCCCCACTATATAGACCCATTGTTTTCTTGTAACCTTAAGATGGGCGAAAGTAAAAACAATCCCTATCTCTCCCTCGAATGCTCTCAATCAATTCTTTTGGATGATATGATTCTCGAATAATTATTTCAACTCAAAGAAGTAATTCTCCAATTGATAAAAGAGCTTGAGATGGAAATAAATTGTTCATCTCAAGACGACGATCAAGGAGAGTTATTGAGATCGCATTTGGAATCTAACAACGTCCTAGATCCCGAAAACACCTCCAACTCTTATGAGGATTTGAGCGATAGTCGTCCCCGTGTCGATTGTGCCGTGAAGGACTCTCCATCGGTCTCCGCCGATGCATTCATAGACCTGATGATTCGACATATACCTTCTTTAACGAGAGCCCAGATAAGGGGAATAAAGGTTGGTTTCGCCCACCGGTATTTAGCTTCTGATTTACCCTTTCCGATAACCTCTTGCGTTCTTGTTTAAATCAAGGTCAATTAAGGTACCTCAGGCACTTCGGTGTTGTTCCGTCCAGTAAGGAACCACCCTATCTGGATAAATTCCTTAAAAATAGACGAAACTTCATAAAATTCTCTGGCCACGGGGCCGTGTCCAGGTCAACACGCCCCCGTGCCCACCAAAAAATTGTGTCTGACTCTAGTGTCAGAATACGGACAAAAATGTGTCAGGCTCTTGTCTGACCACGGGACCGTGTCCAGCCGACACGGGGCCGTGGTCAGCGTGCTATCGTTTTCTATAAATGCAGCAAGATTCCTGCACATTTGGACCCATTCCAAAGACAAAGATCTGGTGGGATCTTCACATATACCCCATAAGGTATATTCTAAAGAAGGTTCTCAACAACCATCTTGTCTTTACTACTTTTGTCTCTTGCCTTCTTCTTCAAAAACTCCTCAAAACCTCCATTAAAGCTTGAAATCTCCATGTTTTTAAGCTTTATTGTGATGTTTGCTAAGTTTTTAACAAAGGAATCTTATCAAAAATAAGTTTTATAACACTGTTTTAAGTTATTTCTGCTTAGAAATGTTCCAAATTTCAGAAAAATAATTTAAAACTATAAGATTCCTGAGTTGAAAATTCTGCAGATTGGTGGCCAAGGGGCCGTGGCCGGAGTTACTGTTTCATTTATTTGAACTTTTCGATTTGTTTTCTTAGAATGTCGAGCCGGAACAGCGGAACATCCTTAGCTCACTCAAGGAACGATCGAAGGGGAAGAAAAACAACGGTGGAAGACTCCTTTGTTAATTATGTGTATGCCTTGCGAGAAGCCATTGATGAGATGACGGGAGTGGAAGAAGCCTTAATTGACCGTATTAACCATTTGTTGGTGGGTTTAGAGAGTTGCCTTCAAGAAGTCAACCTTTTGCACCAAAGGTTGAATATTCTTGCTTCTCCTCCCATGGTTCCAATCATTGCACAAAGAGGGTGGAATCTGGTGCCGGAAGTCATTATTCCAGCCGAGTGGCATGTCATGCCTCAAAAACCTCCTCTAAACATACTACACGGGGTTCCGGTAGTCGTCGTACCTCCTCCGCAAGACATTGCGGAGAATTAGCCCGCCTTCTTTCTTCCTAGGGAGATAGAGGAATGGCTCAACGACATTTAAAAGACATTCCCCCGGCTCCGAGTTCTACAAAATCCTTAAGTACCGGAAAGACATTTCCGGGTTTTTGTCATCCCTATAATAAGGGTAGAACTCCTTAGTGATTTCCTGCGTTTTATGACCTATCTATCTTAGGACCTTTGTAGTTTTTCATTTTTAGGACTTTATTTTCAATTTTTAGGATCTTTGTAATTGTTGTCTTTAATGAATGATGGTTTTTAATCAATTAATGGTGTTTGGATGATGTTGTGATGATTGAACACACTTGAAAAGGTGGAGGTTACCAAGGGAACTTTAAAACCACACCCCATGCACAAAAACAGAGCCTCCCGAAAATTTTCCTTCATTACAGCAAGTTCAGCACGGGGCCATGCTCAGCCCAACACGCCCCCGTGCACAAGATTCTGCAGAAAACGCCCAGCATAGGTAACTGGACACGGGGCCATGCTCACTGAACACGCCCCTATGCCCAGCCTTCTGTTTAAAATGATACTGGAAATTTGACCACGGGGCCGTGCCCGGACCAACACGGGCACGTGGCCAGACGCCCAGTAACATAAAATTTTGTTTTTAAACACATTTTTACACATTCAATCAACCTAAATGTAACAACCCGACTTTTTGAAGTCAAAGTCAAAGGAAGAAAAGGTTGCTAATTCGATCTGGCATTCCTTGCTTAATTATTACTTGTACTTCTCGACTCGATAATCGACACTTTGATTTTATGATACTTTAGTTGTATTATGTGGAGTATATGCAATAAATCGCTATTTATCGCTAATCGACTTAACGCTATCGCATCGCAACTCGAATTACAGGTTATGGATATTGTTTTACGTATGTGTGCTATTGTGTGTTACTTGTGCATGCTTATTTATGTTGAGGTGATTATTCGAAAACGCAATCGCAACTATATCACAACGCAATCTCATCGGGAACTCGAGATTTAAGGATTACTTTATGTTATTTCGTAGTTAGGTTATTCGTGTAATTAGTGGGTAATACTATCGCATTCGCTTACTCGCATTGCATTGCAACGCTCAACGCACGAAACAAAAATCAGAAACCAACTGACAAGAGCCATCCGATCGAAGAACCATTCGACCGGATGACCATCTGGATCATCCGATCGGAAGGCCCTCCGATCCGTCACTTTGCACCGCCTTTTCCCCTCTCTTGCCTATAAATAGCACCTGTCACATCATGAACAGTGATGTGACAGCTCCTCCTCCGACCAGCACGCACTTGGGCTATTTTCTCGCGATTCTTGTAATTTTTCCACTCAAATCTTGTACTTCTTTGATCTACACACACTTCTCCATCATTTTCACCATCGAATCTTAACTTTTCACCATGAAATCGGCTGATTTGGGCGGTTCTAGGATGATGTCATCATGGGTTCTCATGAACTTCAAGTGTGACCTCATTCCACCAAGAACAACTCAGATCTAAGAGATTTCAACATCTTTAAACACTGATTTCGTCATAATCTAAACATTTTTCCAACTGATTTCTACTTTTCTTCAACATTCTCAACTTTTCACATAAAACCGATAGGATCCAAGCTCATTCAGGCCTTCTACTCATTCTTCAATGAAGTGTCAGTCTGAGAACGGATTACTACCGAAGAGATGACCGACTTAACGAGTTGAACATGAAATCCCGTCAAGAACAGTCACCAAACGAACGTGATGGTTCCCATCTGAACGGATGACTAGGCTTGCTGAGGTTTCCATTGTTTAACACGTTGTCATACCGTCACGGTTCAATCGCAAATCTTTCTAAACTTAACTGAAATTACAAACTTTTCAACTCGAACAAGTCGTTCGGACGAACGGCCATCCGATCGGATAACCATCCGATCGAATGGCTATTCAACCCAGTGACTTGTGTTGATCAAACACTTAACCAATTTCAAAAGTTTCCAAGAATAAAAGTCTCCACTCGGATTGCGATCCGAGCGGACGGCCATCCGTCTGGATGACCGTCCGACAGGACGACCTGAAGGGTAGAGACATTCCATAGTTTTCAAAATGCTACAACGAAAACTTCAAAGTCACATCATACACAAACACATCCATCCCAAACGAATGACGATCCGACCGAATGGCCATCCGACCGGATGACCATCCGTCTGGATTGTCATCCGATCGGATGACCCTCCATCACTCAGTTCACTCGCACCGCTTAACGCACTGTTCATCGCTTATGCTATCATTCTGTAATCAGGCTAACTTTCCAGCGCTCCCTTCAATCCAAGACGGTGTTATTTATTTAACACGATCTGTGAGTATACTCGATCCCTTTTTGCTTTAAGCACTTTTGGGTGTTACATACGTTACTTATATCAAACCATAATCGACAGATAACACAAACACTTTTATACACTAACCGCTCTGCATGTTATACGTGTTATTCGATGAATGCTAGTATGTTATGTTTACACAGTGATTGTTTTCTGACACCTTAGCAACGATAGTACTATAGTTTGGACTCAGCACCTGTCGTGGACGGGGGTTGTTAAGGGTATTTCTTCATGATTCACGGTGGTGATATGTGTTGCGCATTCTACAACTCGCAGTCATGTTTGTGCATATTTCATTGTCGATAACCTACTTGCTTCGCATTACTACGTGTTACATGCTGGTTACGCGTAAATCGCTTTCGCTACTATTATACTACTAAACTTTTATGCTCACCTTTACACTATGTGTATTGACTTTTACTTTAACGTATGTGACAGGTGTTTAGGATGCTTCCTTTATTTGCTGGAATCGAGCTAGGGGAGTCTAGAAACAAACAATTAATATTTTGAGTTATCGGAACTATGCTTTGTCTCTGAGATAACTTTGTCTGTAATAACTGCTTTATTTGATAAGTTATGGTATGGGACGTAATGCTGATTATCTGGTAATTTAGTTGTTATGGATTTCTCCTGGATAATATGTTCCGCTCAGTGCCGTGCCCCGATGTTTCCGCCATCGGTTGGGGGTGACAGATTAGTATCAGATCCATAACTATAGGGAATTAGGCAAGACTCGACCTAGTCGGGGTTGATGTCTTAGAATTGACCTAGTCTATAGTCTAAGCACCAACAGACCGACTTGTGCATACCCGGTAGGGATTTTGTATGAGCTTACTTGATATTCTCGCTCGAACTCGCTTTACACTACAACTTTGCGCAAACATCGCATACTACCGTTCCGCGCAAGATCAATCTTTCCTAAGGCTGGCAACACACATAAACGAGTGGTCCGGTTGAGACTAGGTGTGAAAACCGCAAACTCTCGATCAAATCGCTCATTCACACACATTTTCACTATAAACACGAGAATTTGCGTTGAATCAGGAGTGAAATCCATACTTCGACGCGATTCTCCATATCTGTCTCGTGATATTATCACACAAACAGGAATGGAGTTGTTAAGTTAGGGGTGAAACCCGCATCTTAATGACTCATTCCGCTCTATACTTTGGATTTACAAAACTCCCACCAAAGTCTCGATGAGTTCCAATGAATGGAGTCACGTAATGGCCGAAAGGATGCATGCCAATCGCCCGGATTGAGGTGAGAGCACAATCCATTAAGCCAACACGTGTACTCAAAGTCCTTGAGAACAGTCGAATCACTTTGGGTAGTCAAGGTCTAGCACACCCAAGACATTCCGATTTTCATTCAATCGCTTTTATGTGTTTCATTTCTGGACTCGCAACCGCTGATTTCTCGATTTTATGTGGAAACTTTTTTGTGTTTTTATGTGGTTTTCTTGTTTATGTGTTTTAATTTTGGTGATTTACTCGTTTTTCGCTGTTCGCTTCGATAAACACACACAACTCGCACTACACATCTATCTCAATACGCTAACAAATCGCTCATGTTACTCGCAATCGCTACTCGCTATTCACACTCGCAACTCTCGATCGCTTTACGCAGCTGTGAAAGATAGGTGAATACGTGCAATATATGCAGGTGAATACGTGCAAAATATAGTGGAAAAACGTTGTTTCGTTGGGCTATGTGCTTATGTGCTTACGTGCTTATGTGCTTGCGTGCCTATGTGGATTATGTGCCTATGTGATTAAGTGACTATGTGTTACGTGCCGATGTGTTCCTGAGCTTTATTTAGTAGCAGTATGTTGTGAGGTGAGAATTCAATTATATAGTGTTTGAGTCCTGTGACGATGTCTGTTGCAGACAGTGTCGTCATTCGGATCACACACTTCTCGCGCTGCACGCCGCAATCACGCAGACAAGCGTATCGCTTCTCTAGTCGCAAAGCAAATGGCTAAGGTCATTCCGCAAATTGTCAGCGAGCTTAATGAATACGCTAGCAAGTCCTCTGAGGAATCAAGGACTGACTCTCCAAAGGGTACTTTCAGCTTCAAGCAGTTTAAGGCCTGCGGCCCAAAAGACTTCACGGGCGAAGACGGACCAAGCGCTATGTTTCAATGGTTCGACTCAATTGAAGTCACGCTACGTCAGAGCGGATGTCCCGATCACCTACGCACTGTCAACGCAACAGGCGTCTTCCAGTCCAGGGCTCTGGATTGGTGGACAGCCAAAAGAAACAAGCGTGTGAACGACGCATCCTATGGGCTTACTTCGGATGAGTTGAAGGAACTCATGATGAAGGAATTCTGCCCACCCCATGAGCTCCAAAAGTTGGAGAACGAATTTTGGAACATCAAGCAGGATGGTAGCAACAACGCCGGTCTGACAGCTCGCTTTAAGCAGCTAAGTATCATTTGTCCAAGCCAGGTGGCAACACTTGAGATGACGATCAAGAAATACATCCGTGCTTTACCGGATTGTGTTGCTGACTTCGTTCAAGCCGCGAAGATGACAACTATCGAAGAGACTTATCTACTCACTGCCGAGATCAATGACAAGCGGGTATTGGCTGGTTACTTCGATAAAACCACCAAGAGTCTTCATCAAGTCACCGCTACTCCCACCGTTGAAACCGCCACACCATAAGCTTCCAAGTCTTCAAAACCGAAAGCGCAAGAACAACAAGAACTGTGCTGTCACCGCCGCTCCACTTCAAGCTGTCCCTGCTCAACCGCAACCCCAGAACCACCAAGTAGTGGTGCCAGTGACCAATGCACCGCCGGCCAAGCGTGCATATACTGGTCCACACCCGCTCTGCCCTACTTGTACCTATCATAACCCGGTTGGAATCGTGTGTCGATTTTGTGTTCACTGCAACCTGTACGGCCATTTCACTGCTAACTGCAGTACTGGTCCCCGCCAAGCTCCAGCTTAAGTTCAAGCTCTTGCTCTACCAGCTCCTCAGGGACAACAAGCAGCTCCTGCTCCCACTGCTCACGCAAGAGCCTGCTATGCGTGTGGTGATCCAAACCACTTCGTAAATGTCTACCCAAACAGAGTGGTGAAGCAAGAGCCACAGCAGCACCAGCAGCCAAAGCAGCAACAACACCACCACCACCACCAACAACAACAACAGCAGTAGTAGCCAGCTCAGCAAGCAGCCCACGGGCGAGTCTTCAACATCACCGCCCGCCAAGGCCAAGCAGACAACAATGTGGTTAATGGTACATTTCTCGTAAATGGTATATATGCTTCGTGTTTGTTTGATACTGGAGCCGATAACTGTTTTGTATCGTTCGAATTTGAAAGGCTCCTAAACCGTAAATGCGTTAATCTCCCATCAACATTCGACATAGAAGTTGCCACCGGAAGAACTGTCACTGTTAGATCCGTTCTGCGTAATTGTACTCTTGAGCTCAACAGTCACGTTTTCCCGATCAATCTTATCCCGATGCAGCTTGGTAGCTTTGATGTCATTGTAGGCATGGATTTCCTTCGGGAGAATCATGCTGAAACTGTCTGTTTCGATAAAATGATTCGTTTCTCTCTCGCAAACGGCGACCAATTATGTGTTTGTGGCGAAGTCGCTTCGAAGAAGTTACAACTCATGTCGTGTATCCAAGCTAGCAAGTATCTCTGCAATGAATACCAAGCTTTCTTGGCGCACATCGTAGTAATGGAGGAAAAGGAAGTGAAGGCAATGGATAAGGTGCCTGTGGTTCATGATTTTCCTAACGTCTTTCCTGATGATTTACCTGGTTTACCGCCATCTCGTGATATCGATTTTCGCATCGACTTCATTCCTGGAGCAAACCCTGTTGCTAGAGCCCCTTATCGTGTCGCTCCATCTGAAATGCGCAAACTCTCGAGTCAGCTCCAGGAATTGCTTGATAAAGGCTTCATTCGCCCTAGCACCTCTCCACGGGGCCCACCTGCCCTTTTCGTCAAAAAGAAGGACGGATCGTTCCGGATGTGCATCGACTACAGGGAATTGAATAAGCTTACCATCAAGAATCGTTATCCCTTGCCTCGAATCGATGATTTGTTTGATCAGTTAAAAGGTGCTACGTGTTTCTCGAAGATTGATTTACGCTCAGGCTATCACCAGTTACGTATTCAAGAAGAGGATATACCTAAAACCGCTTTTCGAACCCGGTACGGTCACTACGAGTTCTTCGTTATGCCTTTTGGTTTAACCAACGCTCTCGCAGTCTTTATGGATCTAATGAATTGCGTGTGTAAACCCTTTCTAGACCGCTTCGTCATCGTGTTCATCGATGATATCCTGATCTATTCCAAATCAAAAGCCGAACACGCGCAACATCTCCGTTTGGTTCTTGAACTACTCCAGGGAAACCGTCTCTATGCCAAGTTCTCCAAGTGTGAATTCTGGCTTGAGGAGGTTCAATTCCTCGGTCACATTGTCAATAGTCAAGGTATCATGTCGATCCTGCAAAGATAGAAGCAGTTAAGAGTTGGGTTACACCAAAGAACCAGTCCGTAGTTTGATCTTTTCTCGGATTGGCGGGTTACTACCGTCGATTCATCGCTGATTTTTCAAAAATCGTTGTCCCTCTCACCTCTCTTACACACAAGGACAAACCTTTTGTTTGGGAACCGAACAAGAGGAAGCCTTTCAAACGCTCAAACTTATGCTTTGCAACGCTCCCGTGCTCTCACTACCTGATGAAAACGACGACTTCGCAGTCTACTGCGATGCCTCCAACCTCGGCCTCGGTTGTGTTCTTATGCAACGGGACAAGGTTATCGCGTACGCCTCTCGTCAGTTCAAGATCCACGAGAAGAACTATACAACCCATGATCTCGAGCTTGGTGCGGTTGTTTTTGCGTTAAAGATTTGGCGACACTACCTTTACGGTACCAAGTGTACGGTCTTCACCGACCATAAGAGCCTACAACACACCTTTAACCAGAAAGAGCTGAATATGCGCCAACGCCGATGGGTTGAACTTCTCAATGATTACGACTGTGAGATTCCTTACCATCCGGGCAAAGCAAACGTCGTAGCCGATGCTTTAAGCCGACGAATCTATTTGCATAGCGTTCGTAATGCTCAAGCCCAGCACAACCTCGAAGCTTTTATCCGTGATGCTCAACATGCTTGTTTTACCGAACGCACTTTGAAGAAAGAAAGGATCATCAATAACGGCGAACAACTGGTGAATAAATCGAATGGTATATTCCATAATCTAGACCGAATTTGGATTCCCAAGCTCACCAATTCACGACAGACTCTGCTAGACGAAGCCCACAAGTCTCGATATTCCATTCATCACAGTGCCTATAAGATGTACCAGGATATTCGCTACAAGTACTGGTGGCCGGGCATGAAGAAGGATATCGCTATCTACGTTTCGAAATGCCTGACTTGTTAGAAAGTCAAGGCTGAGCATCAACGTCCCTCTGGCTTACTAGTGCAACCCGAGATCCCTATGTGGAAGTGGGAAAGTATAGCTATGGATTTCATAATGAAACTTCCGCGCACGCCATCAGGTCACGACAGCATCTGGGTTATTGTTGACCGTCTCACCAAATCCGCCCACTTTCTACCGATACGGGAAGACTACAAGGTAGAACGATTAGCACGAATCTATACTGACGAAGTCATTTATCGACACGGGATACCTCGTGACATCATTTCTGACCACGATGGTCGAGTCACTTCACATCCCTGGGAAACGTTTCAATCTGCTCTCGGTACTACTCTCAATATAAGTACTGTTTTCCACCCCCAGACCGACGGTCAGACTAAATGCACGATACGTACCCTTGAAGATATGCTTCGATCGTGTGTGATAGATTTCAGTGGTAATTGGGATTCGCATTTACCTTTAGTCGAATTCTCGTACAATAACAGTTATCACTCTAGCATCCAAATGGCACCATTTGAGGAATTATACGGAAGGAAATGTCGATTGCCTATTGTATGGCACGAGATCGGGGATGCGCAAATTACCGGTCCTGAGTTATTGCAAGAAACGACTGACAAAATCCTCCAAATTCGAGACAATCTCCTAAAAGCTCGGAGTCGTCAAAAGAGTTACGCGGATACACGCCGCAAGCCCCTTGAATTTGACATTGGCGATCACGTACTCCTAAACGTTGCACCTTGGATGGGGGTGATCAGATTTGACAAGAAAGGAAAGCTCGCGCCTCGATATGTTGGACCCTTTAAAATTCTGGAAAGAATTGGCAAAGTGGCCTACAGACTCGAATTACCTGAGGAACTTAGTAACGTCCACCCAACTTTCCATGTTTCGAACCTCAAAAAGTGTCTAGCCGACCAGGATTTACATGTCCCTGTTGAGGATCTACAAATGGATGAAACATTACACTTCGTGAAGAAACCAGTCGAGATCATGGACCGAGAGACCAAGAAACTCCGACGCTCACGCATTCCCATTGTGAAGGTTCGCTGGGAAGGCAAACGCGGCGCCGAGTTCACCAGGGAACTCGAAAGCGACATGAAGGCTAAGTATCCACAACTGTTTATTATGCCTGCGCCTTAAATTTCGGGACGAAATTTCCTAAAGTAGGGGAGGCTGTAACAACCCGACTTTTTGAAGTCAAAGTACAAGTCAAAGTCAAAGGAAGAAAAGATTGCTAATTCGATCTGGCATTCCTTGCTTAATTATTACCTGTACTTCTCGACTCGATAATTGATACTTTGATTTTATGATACTTTAGTTGTATTATGTGGAGTATATGCAATAAATCGCTATTTATCGCTAATCGACTTAACGCTATCGCATCGCAACTTGAATTACAGGTTATGGATATTGTTTTACGTGTGTGTGCTATTGTGTGTTACTTGTGCATGCTTATTTATGTTGAGGTGATTATTCGAAAACGCAATCGCAACTCTATCACAATGCAATATCATCGCGAACTCGAGATTTAAGGATTACTTTATGTTATTTAGTAGTTAGGTTATTCGTGTAATTAATGGGTAATACTGTCGCATTCGCTTACTCGCATCGCATCGCAACGCTCAAGGCACGAAACAAAAGTCAGAAACCAACTGACAAGAGCCATCCGATCGAAGGACCATTTGACCGGATGACCATCCGATCATCCGATCGGAAGGCCCTCCGACCCGTCACTTTGCACCGCCTTTTCCCCTCTCTTGCCTATAAATAGCACCTGTCACATCATGAACAGTGATGCGACAGATCCTCCTCCGACCAGCACGGACTTGGGCTATTTTCTCTCGATTCCTCGCGATTCTTGTAAGTTTTCCACTGAAATCTTGTACTTCTTTGATCTACACACACTTCTCCATTATTTTCACCATCGAATCTTAACTTTTCACCATGAAATCGGCTGATTTAGGCTGTTCTAGGATGATGTCATCATGGGTTCTCATGAACTTCAAGTATGACCTCATTTCACCAAGAACAACTCAGATCTAAGAGATTTCAACATGTTTAAACACTGATTTCGTCATAATCTAAACATTTTTCCAACTGATTTATACTTTTCTTCAACATTCTCAACTTTTCACATAAAACCGATAGGATCCAAGCTCATTCAGGCATTCTACTCATTCTTTAGTGAAGTGTCGGCCTGAGAATGGATTACTACCGAAGAGAAGACCGACTTAACGGGTTGAACATGAAATCCCGTCAAGAACAGTCACCGAATGAACGGGGTGGTTCCCATCCGAACGGATGACTGAGCTTGCTGAGGTTTTCGTTGTTTAACATGTTGTCATACCGTCTCGGTTCAATCGCAAAACTTTCTAAACTTAACTGAAATTACAAACTTTTCAACTCGAACAACGTTCGGACGAACGGCCATCCGATCGAATGGCTATTCGACCCAGTGACTTGTGTTGATCAAACACTTAACCAATTTCAAAAGTTTCCAACAATAAAAGTCTCCACTCGAATTGCCATCCGAGCGGACGACCATCCGTCCGGATGACCGTCCGACCGGACGACCTAAAGGGTAGAGACATTCCATAGTTTTCAAAATACTACAACGAAAACTTCAAAGTCACATCATACTCAAACACATCCATCCCAAACGAATGACGATCTGACCGAATGGCCATCCGACCGGATGACCCTCCGTCACTCAGTTCACTCGCACCGCTTAACGCACTGTTCATCGCTTATGCTATCGTTCTGTAATCAGGCTAACTTTCCAGCGCTCCCTTCAATCATAGATGCTGTTATTCATTTAACATGATCTGTGAGTATACTCGATCCCTTTTTGCTTTAACCACTTTTGGGTGTTACATACGTTACTTATATCAAACCACAATCGACACATAACTCAAACACTTTTATACACTAACTGCTCTGCATGTTATACGTGTTATTCGATGAATGCTAGTATGTTATGTTTGCACAGTGATTGTTTCCTGACACCTTAGCAACGATAGTACTATAGTTTGGACTCAGCACCTGTCGTGGACGGGGTTGTTAAGGGTATTTCTTCACGTGTCACGGTGGTGATATGTGTTGCGCATTCTACAACTCCCAGTCATGTCTGTGCATATTTCATTGTCGATAACCTACTTGCTTCGCATTACTAGGTGTTACAGGCTGGTTACGCGTAAATCGCTTTCGCTACTATTATACTACTAAACTTGTATGCTCACCTTTACACTATGTGTATTGACTTTTACTTTAACGTATGTGACAGGTGTTTAGGATGCTTGCTCTATTTGCTGGAATCGAGCTAGGGGAGTCTAGAAACAAACAATTAATTTTTTGAGTTGTCGGAACTATGTTTTGTCTTTGAGATAACTATGTCTGTAATAACTGCTTTATTTGATAAGTTATGGTATGGGACATAATACTAATTATCTGGTAATTTAGTTGTTATGGATTTCTCTTGGACAATATGTTCCGCTCAGTTCCGCGCCTCGATGTTTCCGCCATCGGTTGGGGTGTGACACTAAAAACTTATTTTTGGAAACATTGAGGACAATGTGTAATTTAAGTGTGGGGGGGGGGGGATGCTAAAACCTTGAATTTTGCAAGTCCTAATAACAAGCCTTACACAAAACTCTATTGGAACCGCTAATCACCCCAATTTTTTTCAAAAACTTTTCATTTCTTTTACTTGTCTTGGTTTACTTTAGGAATAACAAGTTCTAAAAAAGGTTATATTTTTATAAATTTACAACCGATAGCATCGTGATAAAAAGAACCAACATAAGAAAATTACGAAACTGCATGACAAATCTAGTTAAAATTTGATTATATATACTTGATCACATTACAAACCCATTCCCACAATAAGTGAGTTTTGAGCCTTTATTGAGCATACAAGCATACATCTTTAAAACTAAATGCTCATTTTTTGTTTCTTGTGTGAATAGCCGCTTGGTTCTTACGACTCTAGAACTTGCCACAACGATACATTCCCGGTCCTTACCAACTTAAACCCAAGTAAGTACATGACGGAGGCATTAGGACTAACCCATTTTCCTTTCAACACCATTATTTTTCATTTTCTTTATCACCTACCCAAAATCACCCTAGTTAACCCCTTTGAGCCTAAACCTTTTCATTTCTAAACCCACAAACAAACACCCTTTATCCACTAAAACCTTTTTCTTTTCAAACCTTTATTTTAGTAAAAAGCTCGGTTTTCTTGTGACGTTTCTTTAAAAAAAATGAAAGTTTAGCAATAAACAAACAAAGTCCTCAAAGAAACTTTGTTTGAAAATTCTTAGTTTGAATAAAAGTCAAAAAAACAAAAAGTTTTATGACCACTGACGCTTTTTACGCTTTTAGCCCTTTTTACTAACCACTAACGAAAACCACTAACCAAAACCGCCTATCCTTAGCCCAAGCCAAACCTTTTCCCCAAGTCCTCTTGATATTTACAAAGGTTTATAGTTAAAAAGGAGGAGGATTGATTGCTTGGCAAGCTTATGGTAGAAGTAAGTTCCATACCGGTCTCGAGTGTTTCACAAAAATACATCTTCGGCCGAGTGTTGAGTGATCTCCCGTGAGGTATGTGAACTTGTATATAAATGGAATTTTAAAGAGGCATGTTATGCCCAAATAAGTAATTTGTTTTATTAAACGTTCTAAATAAATCATAACGAATAGGATTGTAAATAGTATAAAAATAAAACCCAATAAAGATCTTGGATTCCCGACACTCAAGACACGCCCAAAAACTTATCTTCTACCCATTCCATTTGGGTGTAAGCCACAAAATAAAGAGTTTTGCTTGAGGACAAGCAAAGATTCAAGTGTGGGGGTATTTGATGTGTGTAAAATGCAACATATAGATTACATCAAATGAGGCATAAAACTAACCCTTTTTTAGTACTAGTGTTGGAAAAAGTGTGCTTTTGTCTTCCTTTTGTATTTTCAGGACCAAATGAGCTTAAATGAACAAAAGGAACAAATATGCAGCAAAAACTAACATAAATACAAAGAAAAGGAATAAACGTGGCATGCCCGACCCCTCGACAACATCTCCACTAGCAAAAACAAGAAACAAAAGGCGGACCACGACCCGTGCCCACTGGACACGAGGGCGTGGTTAGGTGTCTGCAGAAAGGGACAAAGCTGTAAAAGCTTCCATTGCCCACAACGGGGACGTGCCCAGCTCAGCACGAGGCGTGGTCAACGCTAAGATTCACAGAATCTTGCAAATCTTGGAAGTACAGATACCCTTCTGCACACGGGGCCGTGCCCAGCGAACACGGGGTCGTGTAGAGCCTAATGCAGACAATTACAATTAATGAAGGAAGAGAAAATGGTTGGCCACGGGGGCGTGTCCAGCGGACACGGGGCCATGGCCGAGCTATTGTTCAGGCTATAAATAAGGGTGCTTGGCTCACTTCAAAGGCATCCCTTGGCAAACCACCTCTCTCCCACTTTGCCACCACTCCACCACCACTACAACACCCACATCCACCACCATCATCCATCATCCACCTTAGAGTGTGTGTAGTAGTCTCGGGATCCAAGATTGATTGTAAGAGTTCTTGTCAATCAAAGGCCATGTTTGGCTAAGTCTCTTACATCACTTGGTGAAGACAAGTCTTTAATGTATTACTTTTGATTTTTAATCTTTTCGCACTTTTTATTTGGTTTTGTATTAATGACTTTAATAACTAGTTTCTTATGTTGAAGGTGAAACTTCTTTATCATTTGTCCGTGGTGTCTTGGCATTACTTTACTGTCTATATAAAGTAAAAGATTTTCACCATTCATATCTCTACGGTCTATATAGAGATATTTTGGCTACCTGGTTGGGGGTTAAGGGAATGGTTTAGTAGGGTTCTTTCCTTGTTCAGTGTATAGATCTTGCAAGGACCTGGGTCAAGCTTACTAGGACCTCCTTCAATACCCACTGGTATTGGATGGCGGGGGTGCGAATGGTTTGATCCCCTCATATGTAAACTACTATTAATATATTAAATCGGCTATTTGGAATTGTATCCCTGCTGACTCAAACCACTTAGCCGAGGGTAACGTCGCCTTCAAAAGAGGGGCCTAACACTTTTCACATTAATAACTTAATTAATTATCTTTCAATATTCCGACCCTTTAGGATTGTATCCCTGTTGACTCAAACCACTGGGTTGAGGGTAACGTCACCTTCAAAGAGGGGCCTACTACTATAACTAAGGTAATCTCTTAAAAAGTGCAAAAGTGCGGAAATCATCAAAGGATACATTAAATGCGAGTCGGGTCCAAGTGATTCATCTTGTCTATCTGTTTTATTTTTATTTTCAGCATTTCTAGTTTTTATTTTTCATGTTTAAAACCTTTTCCAAAAATTTTAGATTGATTAGACGTTGAGGATAAACCGGTATTAAAAGCTCTTGTGTCCTTGGACGACCTCGGTATCTTACCAACGCTATACTACGCTCACGATGGGTGCACTTGCCCATGTGTGTGTTTAGTGTTAGTAGAATATCGTGTTTTATAAATTTAAAATTTGACTAATGTGTAAAATGGGCTTAAAATATTAATAAAAACATATTACACCTTACACACACTACTCCCTCTCGTCGTATTTCCAGGTGAGAGTTTCTCTCACATTCCTGATTCAACTTCCCGCGCCCATTAATTCCTCTCCATAGTGGCGAAGTTCTACCACGTTTTCCGGGTTCATCGGGGGAAAAGCAGGAGGTGTTGGTTGGAAATTTGGATAGAATGGATAAGGATTACTCATAACTTTTTGAAATTCCCAGTCATTTGTCCACCATTCTTCCACCGGATTTGGGAGCGGTTGTTGTGGTATTGCTGGTTCAGGGTTTATCGCTTCTGGGTTTATTGGCATAGCGGGTAAGAGGGTGTGTTCAGATTAATTTCTTCAGGTATTGGCCTGAAGATCTCACAGTTTTCCAATCTTTGGTCTAATTTCTTCCACGATAATGGCATAGTGGTTTGGTTGGAACTTTCGCCTACAATTGCCTTTCCACTTGTTTCTCCAGTTCTTTTGGTTTTTGTTGTTGCTGGAACTTTGTTCTTCCTTCTTACCTTCCAATCTAATATTCTCTTCGTCTTTTTAGGAGGTGCTTTAGGTAACGCTTGTGCCTGGAATATCATCGGTTTATCTGTATCCGCTTCGTACCCAGTTTGATTCTCAGCAACATCCATATCTGTATGGTTAACAGATATATTTTGGAAAGCATCTGATAGCTCTCTAGCGCTCATACTGTTAGTCAAAAACAATAAAAACAACGAACTCTGAAAATCGAATATGTAATATTTAATTAGTATCACGGTATTCACAGACGTTATTTCATCTAATTCCCTGACTACTAATTTTTAAGCATTATCACAATACTTAATTAGCTTAAACTAGTGGTTCTGATACCACCTTCTGTCACAACCCCCCAACCCTACCCTGAGCGAGAACCGCGAGCAGATACAAGTGGTACCGGTGTTTATTAAAATTATCGCAGCGGAAAACTTATTAGGACCGGGTGTCAGGAAAAATATCAGAGTTTTCGAAACACCGAATTTTCATTTCATAAGTTGTGGGATAAAACCCGTATTTACATAAATGATGTTTATGGGGATAAACTCTTAATTACAAAACACGTTTTTATTCAGGTTACATAGCCACTTATTTAAGCTTGAGTGTTTCATAGCACGTTTTCTTCTCTTCACAGTAAATCACCTGAAATGCGTTTTAAAAACATTTTATCAGTGGAAATATTGGTGAGTTCATTCCGTTGTACAAAAACACACATTGTTATAATTACAACATTAAGGGTTTTTACATTTGTTTATATCTTTCAATTACTCAATCAGTATTTGTCACTCGGTGGCAGTTCCTGTGACTATGGTCATATCACTATTGGCCCTCAGTTGTCCAATAGCAAAGCTTATCAAGTAGTGTATACAAAACCCCACATACCGGCAGTAATTTCAGAATACAAAAACTTAATCACTGTAAATACAACTAGAAAACATTTATTGTTTTGAAAGCATTTGATAAAAAGAGAATGACTCACATTGCAGATTTAGGGTTTCTGTAGTAGCCTTCTGGTTTAATGCTTAGTTTCCTAATTAAGCACACAATGCACACTTATTAGTGTATTAACTCAATTCAACTTTAACGATAATCATGAGATCAAAACCCACAACGAATGACAAAGTATAGTCATATTCAGGCAGCACTTAAACATCCGTTGGATTGGTTTCAATCGATCGGACAGGGTACCGTACCAGTGATTCGAGTTAGCACTCTGATTACGGGAAGAGGTTTAGCACTTAGGGTATTTTGGGTATAACAACAATAATTCAGAGAGAATGAAAAGTTTTGAGCGAGTTCTGAAAGTCCTATGCACGTCCCTTTTATAGCCAGAATCTCACCTCGTCGCGTCGCGCGACCAAATAGGTGCAACCCGTTCGCATGACGCGAAGGGCCTAGACATAGGTGTACTGAGTCACCACGTAGGGATGCCACGTGGCTGCCACGTAGTGCCAGGTTTCCTCTGACGTTCAAAGAGTGGTCGCGTTGTGTGACTGAATTATGTTTCCTCCGTCGCGTGGCGCGATGTGGTCAAAATTCAGGATTCCTCGTTTTTCGTTTGGGTTCTTGTCGTGCATGTTTGGGTTTTCGGTTAAGATTCATTTATGGTCTTTTCGTGGGTTGTTACACGCCTCTACCTCCACGAGCTGGTGCTGCACCACCACCACCACCACCATCGCCGTAGCTACTTATTGTATTTTGGTTTTTTTTTTGTTTTACATTTGAAACATTGTAAATATTTATCTTTTGTTGTTTTAGATGTAAAACATTGTAAATATTAATCTTATGTTTACATTTTATCTTGTTTGTTTAATAATTGTTGTCGTATTATTTATTATCTTGTTTGTTTAATAATTGTTATGGTATTGTTTATCATATGCACATGTTTTGCTTATCCGATATATATATGGAGAGGATCATGAGAAAACTATATCTAAATGAGAAAACTAGAAAACTAACTAAAAAAGCTAAAAACATACCAATTTTTTTGTACAATTTTTTATTAAAAAATCGCTATTTTTTATATATAAAAAAATTAAAAAAAAACTTGTACTGCACATGTGCATTATATCCGTATTAGTGCACATGTTCAGTACAACAATTTTTTTTTTGAATTTTTTTTTCATAAATAAAAAATAGCGATTTTATTATAAAGAATTGTAAAAAAAAATTTGTATGTTTTTAGGCTTTTTTTAGTTAGTTTTTTTTGTTTTCTCAAATAAACTAGTTTTCTCATGATCCATCCCCTATATATATATATATATATATATAATACGGCAAATACTATTGTAGCATAGACGTTTTACAAACTCGTAATATAATCCGATATATCTAGATAAAATGACAAACACTATCTAAAGAATTACTAAAACTTATTAAACGGTTGTTCGGTTTTAACAAAAAAAAATTATATACGGTCGTATAACATTATACGGCCCGTATACAGATCTTAAAAACCCAAAAATCTGATCAAACCTTACAATTGTATACGGCTCATATAAACTTATACGACCCGTGTACATGTAAAACAAAAAAAAAAACATTCCACTTTATTTATTTATTTGCAACATTATACACGAGCCGTATAAGGTTATACAGCCCCCGTATACATTTAAAGGTGTTAGAATAGAAAATCCCATTACACAATAGACATGATGCGAATTTGAATGTTATATTTTTCAAACCTAACGTATGTTAGACATGACGTTAACATTATAAGATAACTAGGTGATGCCACGCCCGCGTTGCGATGCGATGGCCGAATAATTCTCAACCAATTAAAAAAACAGTAGTATAGTTTTGCTAAAATAAAAAGCAAAAAGAGTGTTAGGCAGCTTTTTGACACGATTTTTAGCTGGAGGCAAAGTCATATTTTTATTTTTACTTGGGGGAAAAATCAAATTTTCCCAAGGGTAAAATCCTAATTTTTAGCTTGGGGAAACCCATATTTTTATTTCGCACTGGGGGCAAAAACGTAATTTTAAATTGAGGGTGATATCGTAATTTTGAACCGAGGGAAAATTCATAAATTTTAGCTGGGGGCACAAGCATAAATTTATTTTTGAACTGGGGGCAAATACGTAATTTTAAACTGTTGGCAAAACCGTAATTTTAAAGTAGGTAAAAAATAATAAACTGGTGCAAATTTGTAATTTTGAGCTGGGAGAAAGACAAAATTTTATTTTTAACTGGGGCGAAAATGTAATTTTGGTTAACGGTAAAAGCGTAATTTTTTACCGAGGGCGACGTATTTTTTAGCTCGGGGCAAAAGGGTAAACGTATTTTGAAGTTGAGGCAAAACCTTATTTTTTAACTGGGGGCAAAAACGTAATTTTAAAATGGATATAAAATAATAAACTGGTTGGTCCAATGGGTATTGCTCGCCGCCCATTTGAACCAATGGCAGGGTGATACTTCCCGCCCGCGTTGCGAGGCGATGGCCGAATAGTTCTCAATCAATTAAAAAACACTACTATAATTTTGCTAGGAAAAAAATTAAAACGATGATAAGACCGTAATTTTGGGCTCAGGGCAAAACTGTAATTTTTCAGTACTAATGAGGGAGTGTTAGGCAGCTTCTTTAGACGAAAAAATATTAAATCGAGTCAATCAATTAAAAGAAAAAACTTTTATAGTTTTGCTAGAAAAATTAAAACGATAGGGAAAACATAACTTTGAACTGAGGGGGAAATCATAATTTTGTTTCAGGGATAAAATCGTAAATTAAATGGACCAATAGGGTTGAGGGCAAAATCGTAACTTGGCTGTGTGAGAAAAAAAACTAATGGCAAAAATGTAAATTTAAACCGGGCAAAATCGTAATTTTGAACCGAGGGCAAAATTGAAATTTTTAGCTGGGAGCAAAAGCGTAATTTTTTTTAAATGAGGGTAAAAACATAATTTTGAACAGATTGCAAAATCGTTATTATAAGGAAAAAAAACCTAATGGCAAAACTGTAAATTTAAACGGGGCATAATCGTAATGTTGAACCGAGGGCAAAATTGAAAATTTTTAGCTGGGAGCAAAAGCGTAAATTTATTTTTATGTGAGGGTAAAAGCGTAATTTTAAACTGATGGTAAAATAGTAATTTTAAAACGGGATAAAATCGTAAATTCGTTCGGCCAATAGGGGAGTGTCATGTATGACTATAAATATAAACGGGGCAAAATCGTAATTTTGCAAAAAAAAAAAAAAATATGGGTGGCATGTGCCGCCCAATTCAACCAATACACTGAAAATACTATTGCCGCCCTTTATTTTTGTATACGTTGAATAATATAAAAATATGATTATAAATAGTTTTTTTTTTTTTTTTTCTGAACGGCGATTATAAATAGCTATACTTTCTTTATTAACATATTTTGTTATGAGAAAATAATACGATATAAAAATTTCCATGATATGTTCCATAACACTTTTAGTAATATGATAGATTTTTTTATTTAATTTTATTTATTTAAGAGCAATAATACAACTTTAATAAAATTTACTTGCATCGATAACCCATGATGTGATCTTAGTAGGTGTTAAAATACCAGACAAACACTGACGGGTGTCTGACGGGTCTGTTGACCGGACCAAAACGCCGAGCTTTGGCCGCGTTCTGGTCCTGTCAACCAGACAAAAGACTGACACCCGGTCAGTCTTTTGGCTGGTTGACAGGACCAAAACGCAGCCAAAGCTCGGCGTTTTGGTTAGGTCAACAGACCCGTCAGACACCCGTCAGTCTTTTGTCTGGTTGACCGGACCAAAACGCCGCGCTCTGGCCATAGCTCGACACTGGGGGGTGTGTGAATAGACAAAGGGGTAGGTGGGGGTGTGTGAATAGCAAGACCCAATTTCAATATTTGACGAGAACAACTACAAGTAAGCTTGATTACATCTTATGCATTCATTGAGTTTTGGGTGATAATGATTGGTTATACTCTTTTAGAAAACTTCTCATTATTCATTACGTAGAACTTGTTACTATTGAATACCATCTTATGTAATTATGTACCATATATTGCATATATTAATTTAAAATTAAAATGTAATACTAAAATATTGAAATTGATATTTATATAATATTAAAGAGAAAGGTCGGTGGGTTTGCCACCTACCTTTCTCTTTTAATCTCTTAACACACGTGTGTCCACCTACCCTTTTCCTCTTGATACTTTTGTATCCTTTTCTGCCAGTCATTTTCTTCCGGATCTTTCAACTTCTCACTCTCTTGCGACCATTGCTGCTGCCATAGGTTTGTATCAATTTCTTCTCTTTTGTGTTTTCTTTTTACTGAAAACCCTAGGTTTCGTCTTTGATTTGATATATTTTTTCTCATTTTCCTTGACATATGTTCAAATTTGCTTTCGCAGCTGACAAGCGACTCAAGATCGCATTCGAGGTTTGGTTTTTGTTGTCTCCATTCGTTGCCATTTTTCACAGGTATGATAATTTCAATAGTAAAACATCAACTGAATATAATTCTATTAATAATCAGAGCTTAATCGCATAAATACTTCAACTTCATAGAGATTAATCAGATTACGAACTTATAACAGTGATTTTGCTTTCATAATTTGCGTGAAAAACTATAAGATCTACATGAATTTGAAGTTTATACATCAATATTTACCTTCGAACTTATAACAGTGATTTTGAACTTTATAGATCAATATTTACCTTTTGATGATGTAAAACAGAATCTTCAAATACCTTTTGATCATGTAAAACAGAATCTTCAAATGAGGTTTGAGCTTACTTTTCACGCGTTTGTGATCGATCCTCTTTTTCAGTTGTGTTCGCCTTTTATACTCACGTTTGGGCGATTATTCGTAATGGAATTCCCCCAATTTTCTTACTTCAATTATACATTTTATATTACTTTCTAATTCTTAACAAAAATTGTTACATTACGGTGATTTAAAAGGGTAATGATATTACTTTCTAATGTAGTATGAATGAGCGCAGCCTAAAGTATGATTGAGCATTTGGTATTGGGTACCGGTAGTACCGTACCGCTACCGAATTTTCCATACCGAATTTCTACATTATCGGTACTGGTTTGGTTTGGTTTGGTACCGGTTAGGTTCGGTACGATATAGGTAAAATATCGAATTTTACCTTCAAATACCGATACCATAATGTATCAAATATTTCGGTACCAGTACCCAATTTTGACGAATTTTTGGTACCGGTATTTTCAGTAGCGTATGAATGTATGAGTCAAGTTTAGTTGTGATATAATATAATGGTGGACAAAGTGACTTAGCACCTTCAACTGTATGAACTCATTAAAGAGTTTAAATCATATATGGTCTGTGGTTTGGGGCCTTCTATTTGTGTTATGTATGGGCCATATGAATTTTACTATAATTAATAGTGACCAGTATGAGTGAGTTTTTTTTTCTTTCCTAACGGGTATACTTATTGTTATGGGACATACTTTATCAAGTGTTTACGAAATGTTTCAACTAACGTTTGGGTTATACTCTTTTTCGATTCTTTTGGTGTTAATGTACACATTTTGTTTATATGTCAGTGTAATATGGGGTAAATTGACGGGTGCCAGCTAGATGTAGTTAAACACCTAGCCTTAAGTATACGTGGGTTGTGTTTGTGTGAATTAAGTGTGACTTTTTTTTATGGTTGATGTTGTTAGTTAGAGTCTATTACTTAAGGATAACTTTTAAAATTTTTTTCTTTTTTCCCAGGTGGTTTGACTAGTTGGCTGGGGTTGGCTGAAGATTGTCTAACGTTTATTACTTTACTTTTAAGGTAGGTGTTAAGGAAGTTACGTTTTATGCCTTACTAAAGTTTTGTTTATTTCTTTTGTGGTTTACTAGCATTTTTCCTAACTTTTCGTCTGGATATGCATACATGTTAGGGGGTTAATACTGTTACCATGTTTACTGTTATGATAATTTTAGTTGTATTTTAAGATGTCAAGCATACTAGAGTCTCTTCATCGGTTGATACTTTTTATTCTGGTCATGCATACATGTTAAAGGTTAATACTATTGTCGTATTACTATTATGATATATTTAGTTGTATTTTGTAGTAATAACTCATCTTCAAATCTCGCAAGCTTTTATTAACGTCTACTACTGTCTAAAATCCAATATAAAAAATGCTATAACTTTCCCTTTTTTACATTGCATTAGTTACTTATTTTCTTTTTTCTTCCCGTAAATTAGCATCCAAGACGCAATTGCTATGCCTCCAAAAAGAGTGTCTCAGGTCAAGCCAGGAGACCCACCAGAACCCCTTGAAGTTAGAGTTCTAAAAAGGTGGATCACATACTTTAAAAACAAGGAGAAAATGATCGACCTATGTTACCTATTAGTTGATATACATGTAAGTTACTAAACATCAAACTAAGGTTCCTTCTATAATGTCAATTAACTTACGTTTTTACTAACCAGAAATTAACATCATCTATTACAGGGAGACGCAATTGAAGCAGTAGCAGATGTTACCAAAGCAGAATACTTTGACTCACTTATCAATGTACAACATTGTTACACGGTTGACAAGTATGTCTCATCTCCACAACGCCAATACATGCCATCGGTACCACACGTCGCATCACTGAAAATTGGGAAAAGGGCTACTTTTACACCTTTACTTGACAAAGACATACCCACTTACCATTATAACTTTGCAACCTATGATGATCTTGCGCCAAGAATGAAGCCACCAAAGCTACTTACAGGTAAAAATATAAAAAAGAAATAATTAATAAAGCAATCAATGTTACTCACTAACAAGTTTATTATGAATAACCAGACTACATAGGGCGTGTCGAGGTGGTATCACCCATCATGTTCAGAAGTGGAAAAAAGCTACGAAAGATCATCATTCAAGATGAAAGGTAAAACGTCAACCTAAATCCGAAAGTAGTATCACAACTTTACCAATATATAGACATTTGTTGTAGGCGCAATGAAATCGAAGTAACACTCTGGGATGAGAAGGCAGACATGATTGAAACAGAGGACATCATTGGCAAAGTATTTGCAATAACTGCTACCATGGTAACTTATTTCAACAAACTACAACTTGAGTCCACAACATCAACTACAATTGTTATCAATCCATCGATCCCAGATCTTCAGACATACGTGAACATGTATACAATGAAAGATTGAGCTATGTTGATAAGACATTCAACTCTTTTGATAAGACATTCAACTCTTAAGACTGAATTGTTATTTATAAATAAGAAATTGACAACTTTTCCATATATATGTTGTTATAGATTTCAAGAATTAGTGCCACTTGCAGAACAACGTGCATCATTAAACCACATCACCATTGCTGAACTGAAGAAGAAAATTTACAACAAGACTGCGGTAAACTAACTTTTTCCTCATGTACTTTATTTATGAATTATGTCCTTTAAGTTTATATAGAACGAGGAAATAGTTTTATGCTAAACTGATTGTTTTACTCCAACCTTGCTTTTAATACCTCCTAATCATAATGCAGCAACAAGGACACTACACATGCACTGCAAGAATAACAGAAATAGATGAGTTACGCACCTGGTTTTATGTGAAATGCCCAAATGTGGCAAAACAACATTTCCGGAAAAAGACCAATACGTTTGCCTGGACGATGATATAGAAGAAGTAGAACCGATTTTCAAGTAAGTCTCACACATAACACGTAGTATGTCATACAAATGAAAAGGCTAATACTCGCATGTTGTCCTACGTCTACAGGTATTGCCTCAACGCAAAAATATCAGACAACACAGACTCCACAGAGGCAGTCTTCTACAACGAAGCCCTTAGTGACATTGTTAAGCTAAGTTGTCGTGACATGGTAATGAATCTGGGAAACAGAAACCCAAAGGTGTTGCCAGACAAAATAACTTCAACAAAGGGGGAACCAAAGCTACTACCCATCACGGTGAAAAATGATAATAGCATTGCCGTGAACAAAGCAGAAAATCCAATAACGATCCAACCAGCAACACCAGACCCCAAGAAGCCAGCGACCAAAAGAGCTTTACCACAATTGTCAGGTAAATTGCCATCACCCTGTCAACAAGTATTGTACATAATATCGTTCAGTCGAACTATACGTCTAGTAAATGCCCTAAAAATAAATTTAAATTAAAAAAAACTGGTAGCCCACTGATTGGGCTATAAACAACAAAAGCTATACATGATACTGTTCGGTCGAACATAAAAATTCAAATCGAATGTTATATTTGATGATTTACATTTGTATGTTTTTTTATTGGACCCCTTCAATGTTAATTTGGATTTTGGATCCAAAGTCTGCAAATAAGATTTTCAAGGGTTTCAATCTGCATTTACAATGTGGGCTCTGTTTTTTTATTTTACTTTTTATTTTTTGGATTTTCAATTATTATGTTTCAACTAATACTAACCAAAAGGGTTTCATTTTATTAATAGACTCTGACAGAAGGGCAAAGCACCCAGCATAACCAAGACATGTAAAAGAACAGCAAACTTTTGGAACAACGTTTTGGAAAACCGAAGACTAAAAAATGGCTTTTGCTAACCTACAAAAATACAGGTCTTAAAATACAGTAATACAAGACCTGCCTTCTATGGGGAAAACAAGACAACAAGATTGCCTTTTGCAAAAAATTCAATGTCAACTAACGTATGTAGTATAACCCCAATTTGTAGCTGTTAGGTAGTACCTCCTATGCGGAAAATATGACACAAAGACGACCTTTTGTAACAACTTTAATGCCGTCTAATGAATTTAATATAACCCCAGTATGTAGTTTTATAATTCTCTCACTTAAAATCATATAACTGTATATAGTGTATGCATTAAGACCGTAAATGCATTAAGACTGTAAACAACCATAATCGACTATAAACAACCTAGAGATTGCCGCCGCAACGCGCGGCATCTGGCACCATCGTAGTTTATAATCATATCAAAATACTTTTTTTTTTTTGAAAGGCAAATTTTATTAGAAACAAGGCCGGCCAACAAACAGGCCGCACCACAACCAATTACAACATGTACATAGGATAATTACACCACTCAGTCCAAGCTAAGTTGCGGAACTTGGATCTACTTTTAAGCCACAAAAAACCTAGCGATTTCACTTCCCCAAAAATCTCTGCGCTATCGCCTCTCCTATTTGAGAACACCTTGGAGTTCCTTGCTTTCCAAATAGCCCAACAACAGATCATCACAAGACCACGAACAATAACCTTAGCTTTTGACCCCCCTGTCACTACCTTATGGACTTCGAGCAGATCCAGAAAAGAAAAAGCAAAGAAAGGCGAAATCTTTACCCAATCACAAAGCCGATTCCAAACATCCAAAGAAATGAAGCAAGCCGAGAACAAGTGATCAACTGATTCATTCACTTCCCCACAAAACGCGCAAGCCGCTGATCCCGACAAAATGTTCCTTTTAACAAGAGCGTCTTTAGTGGGGATACGGTCAAGGGCCGACCTCCACATAAAAATTCTACATTTTGACGGCACCCACCCACACCCTTTAACCGAGAAACTAACTACTTCGTCCAAACCTTCTAGCGTCGCATTTTTAAAAGAGTACGTAGAGAACTTACCCGAAGCATCCAGGGTCCAGCACCATTTATCTTTGTTACCCGAGAACGAAACACCTCTTAGATCATTCACAAACTCAGACAATTCTGCCACCTCCCCTGCCGAAGATGGAATGGACTTCCAGCAACACTTCTGAAGGATATCAGCGTTAGCTTCAGGGATACGATCGACAACCCAGCAACCTTTTTCTTTTTCAAGGGCGAAAAGCCTTGGCCATTTCAGCATAAGAGGGATGTCACCCAGCCACACATCGGACCAAAAGCGGATACTACTTCCGTTACCCAGAACCCCTTTAATGAACCTGTGAGTGTTATTTCCTTTTATTCTAGTTTTGGACTCCAAAATACAAATATTCTTCCAAACACCCGAGACCGCCTTATTGCACGGCACAGGCAACCAGCTTCTCTTCCCCCCATGAACGGCAGATACCACTCTCCTCCACAACCTATCCTCTTCCACTTTAAATCTCCATACCCATTTAGCGATTAAAGCCTCATTAACCAATTTAAGTTTGCACAGCCCAAGACCCCCGCTCCGTTTAGGACGAGCCACTTTCTCCCAAGCCACCCAATGGGTTTTCCTAACGTCCTCCGAACCCCCCCATAAGAAATTACGTATGAGGGATTCCAATCATATCAAAATACTAGTCTCTAAAAGTGATGTCATTCACGAAGGAATCTTATTCCTCTCACTTGCATGATGACCATACTTTATTATATAAGCTTTTTCAATGAATTTGATAAGATATGGGGCCGGGGTTGGGGCGTGGGTTGGAGAGAAACGCCCAAGTCACCACCCCGGGTGGGTTTGGGTTTGGGCGTGGCCCCTTGGGCGGGAGTTTAAGGCCGGGCGTGGGGCATGCTAGCGATCCTATGTGGTCGGCTCTTATTGGCTTGTTGGCTAGGGCATAGCGGGCCATGTTTAAATTTTAGATTTTTTATTTTTTATTTTATTTTAATACACCTGGCCAAGCCACGCCGGGCTAGCCACGCCCCGCCATACCCCTTTGAAATTGGCTTTTGGTCTTAGGTGCCCCATAGTCCACGTGTCGCACCATGCCCCCAACCCACGCCCCACATACCACGGTCTAAACTTTCCAATCTTCTATATGAACAAAATGTCTAATGATGTGATATTTCATTTCCATGTCTTGTGGTGTGATGATGTTACCGAGTTTCTTTTGCTTGCATAGTGAAACATGAGATCATAAAATATCTCTCTACTTTAAACTTTTTGTCTGATAGTACCTCAATTTTTTATTAAAAAAAATATGTTTAAACAGTAAGGCAACCGGGGCGCCGCGTGAAGAACCACACATCACGCATTAATGTACGTGATACACCGCCGCCGGCATAGTTCATAGCGTGTGGAATTTATAACGAGTGGCCAGCATCACGCGTTGAATTCTGAAACTTTGTTACCGTTGGATGATGACCGTTGCTATTTTTGACCGTTTGAGGGAGGAAAATTATAAAAGCCTTCTGTTGTTGATGCTATATATATATATATATACACACAATCATTCAAACAAAAAAAAATACAATCTTTCAACCTGCAAAAATATAATCTTTCAACCTACAAAAAAAACTCAAATTTTCAACCCAAAATGGAAGGTTCAAGCAAACGCGGTTCGGGTTCAAAGAAAATACCCATACGGCCAAAGGTTCGAGCTAATCTTTGCGAGCCGGTGAGATTTCGCTTGCAAGACGAACTCGACCCAATCCCACCATTTCAAACGCAACCGTTTCCCAACCAAGCTTTTCAAACCCAACAATTTCAAACCGAACCGTTTCAAAACCAAGCGTATCAAAACCAATCTTTTATTCCATCATTTCAACCTCAGCAATTTCAAACACAACCGTTTCAAACCCACCATTTCAACCTGGACCCACTAGAAGATAACAATCTCATCCACCAATTCGCCCGTGCATATCGCGAACCACAACAACAACTTGATGACGATAGTGAACCAGTTTAAGAAGAAGAAGAAGAAGAAGAAGATGATGATGATAAAAAGTTGAAATCGTCCCAACATCCGCTCGAAGAGCTTGTAGGAGCGAGGAGGATGTCCCCTTGGTCAAGGCATACTTGCACACCTCCGAAAACAAAAAGCATTCGAATGAACAACGAAGAGACTTGTTTTGGATACGAGTTATATCACATTTTTTCAAATTTTCCGGTTCGACCGAACGCAACATGGATCAAATGACTTCGAAGTGGGGAGATTTGAACCGAAAAATGAGTAAATTTAACGCTTGCTTCATTCAATTGGAAACTTTTTTTAACTTATCACTATATTTTTATATTTTTTAAATCGAAATCTGTTTTTTTTATATTTTTAACCGAAAAATGTTATTTTTTTATCTTGTTATATAAAATAGTGTTTTTGTATTTTTTGTAGACCCGAAATCCACAAAGCGGAGCGAGCGAGGCGACTATCATAAAAAACGCCCTAGAAGAGTATTGCCGGACATACAAGCATAAAACGTTTTCACACTTGGTGGCATGGGAGGTTGCGAGACATCACCCGAAGTAGGTACCAGTTGCGTTGGTCGACATGGATAGGCCGACGGCTCCAAGGAAAAGAGGAGGTCCCATAAGATCAAAAACTTCCGAGTTCGGGAACTACACTACTTCCGAGTCCGACAACATGCCCGAAATGAATTTGAACAACCAACAACCCGATCAAGATGATACACCCACAAGGCTGCGTCGCAAGGAAAGTGGTGATTCGTCAAGTAGAGGAAAGGAAGTGGTGGCAGAGTCCATCACCGAATTCAAAGCGGCTAAATGGTGAAAATGGCCGAATCTAAAGAAAGAAGAGAAAAACTTGCGGCTTCAAAACTTAAACGCGACGAGTCGTATATTAGACACTTGACCGAAAACGAAAAAAATCGTGATTTAAACGTCTTGTTACAACCGCACAACACTCTTGACAAGCCGTTTAAGCCAATCCTACTTCAACGCAAACGCGACATATATGAAAAGTGGGGTTGGGCGATGCCGTAGATTTTTTAGGGTTTTTTAATTCACAATGTTTAGTTTTATTTTTTTTGAGTAAACTGCCATTTTGGTCCCTGAGGTTTGGTCACTTTTGCCACTTTAGTCCAAAACTCAAACCTTTTGCATCTAGGTCCCTGTGGTTTCAATTTTGTTGCCATTTTAGTCCAAAAGTAAAGTCAGCTCAGATTTCTTATAACACATTATTAACTTTTCTCAGGGGTAAAATGGTCATTGTAACTTTTTCTCAGGGGCAAAATGGTCATTGTAACTTTTCTTATAACACATTATTAATTAAAATTATAAAATTAAATAATCCTTGACTTCAGCAAAGCATAGATTATCATCTTCCCCAAACCCAAACCCTAATCCATCATCTCCTCCAAATCCAAACCCTTCTACAATCACCTCCTCTGTTCCAGCAACTGGTCCATAAGTCTTTAAAGCAGTCTTTCTGTAAGTTAAACATTAGATCTTCAGCCGCTAGATGCAGCCCCTCTTCCTTCTCAGTCGCTAGATGCCACCTCTTTCATCCCCTACCCCAAACCATTAGATCTACAAACATCGAAACCACCGTCAACGGCTATGGTGGATCTCGTGAAAACCCACACATAATAAAATAAAAGGTATCTCAGAATATCAATGAATTGCATGCTTAAAAAAACATGAATAAACAGCAAATAAACTTCAACTGAACTCAAGAACCCTAATAAAAGTAAAAGCAAGAACATAATTGGGGAAATGTGAAATTAAACAACTCTGATATAAACAATTAAGAACCACTAGTGTAAAACAACATCAATCGATCATATGCAATTGGATTAGACGTATTACGCTATGCAGATACACAAGAAATTAGATAATGGAATCGATCAGAACATGAAAACTGTAAACAGATAATGAATTTCATAATGAAGGAGCTATGAGAATACCTAACAATGGTGGAATGAGTGTTATTGCAGGTGAGACGATAACCGTGAAACGGTTATGATTGTTTGATTTGTAACAGAAATTATGAGAGAATGAATGAAGTGAGGGTGGCTTTTTATTGGGAGAGAAGTAAGAAGGCGGGAATTTGTTTTCTGTATCCACTGTGATTATGTTGATCCGAGTTGAGATTTTAACTCAAATTTCTATCCACTTTAGTGATCTCTGCTTCTGCTGAAGTCAAATGGATTATTTAATTTAATTATTTTAATTAATAATGTGTTATAATAAAAGTTATAATGACCATTTTGCCCTGATGAAAAGGACACAAATCTGGATTTTTTTTGGAGAAATCTGATCTGACTTTACTTTTGGACCAAAATGGCAATAAAAATGAAACCACAGGGACCTAGATGCAAAAGGTTTGAGTTTTGGACAAAAGTGACCAAACCTCAGGGACCAAAATGGCAGTTTACTCTATTTTTTAGTTTGTAATTTAGGATTTATTTAATGTAATTTTTATTTAAATGAAATTGTTATTATTAATTTATAATTAAAAAAAAACATCACTAGTGATGAGCACCCCTAGTAAAATCCATCACTAGTGATGGAATCAAGCTTAATGACAGGGCAGACAATGATTGGATGTGGTGAGTGATGAAAAGTGGAGCACCCCTACCCCCTAATACAAAGATCTTCTTCCAAGTCGTGTAGACCAAAAATTATCCTTTAGTCCTTAAGGGGGTAGGGGTGCTCCACTAGTGACGGAATTCCATCACTCACAACATCAAATAAAGTTTTACCATGTCATCGAGCTTTATTCCATCACTAGCGGTGGATTTTAGTGAAAATGCCCATCACTAGTGGAAATGCCCATCACCTTTATTTTCTTCCTTCAAATTATTCAAATCCATGGCTGCTTATCCCACAACGGTAACTTCATAACACGTGAAGACGACAACGCGTCATCTCCTCCACGCATGATGTATGGTGGTGGCGGCGGTGTTTCACTGGCCATAACGCGTGGAACTTTGTTGACAACGGGGCTCTCCGGGTGGCCTTACACAATACTTTTTGATAGAATATGAATGGCACATTGTTGATTTTCATAAAGCATAAGCAACACCACTTCTGGCATATAACACAACATACATGATTAAATCGATTATTAATACAAACAATAGGTTATTAATCTGTTATTATACAATGATTAAACACACATATCGCGTTTTACCTAATGTACAATATAAAATTAACATTCCTTCCATTTTGAACTTGTTTAAAACCTTTTCAATAAACATACTTCGACCAAGTTCAGTCAACCTTTTGTCGATTTATTGATCTTTAGTTTCAGGATACAGAAAAATTAATCATTGGTTTTATGTAAGAAACATTTTTGTAGCTAGGACTTGACGCTCTGGAACATGGTATCTCATTTTCTATTGAGTCGTATGTTACATACATACAAATCCAAGAAGGTCCATTGTGCTTGTTGAAGCTAAAGTCAGTCTCTCTGTGCTTTGGATAGATGATCGGTGGATATCATGTGTAGCGTGTAACTAAAGTGATGAGAAGTAATATGCAAGTCTAGCAAACCATTAGCTTCGTCGCATCAAGAAATGATGCAACCAATGAACCAAGCTTCAACATGAGAAAAATTATTTATTTGTTTTAAGAGTGAGAGTGAGTAAAATGGATAATCTAACACTTATTTGTTGGTCGAGTTGGATATTTATGTAAGAATAAATAAATAATATATTTATTTATATATAGCCATTATAATCATTTATATAATAATAGATCAAAATATATAACAACCTATTAAATAATTAGTTGGTAATTGTTGATGGGCCTTATTACCATTATTAACTAATTAGGGTTTCCTCTTGGGTGCATATATAAGGAGATAATGTAGAGGTTCTAAGGTTAGACACATAACCTAATTACTCATAACATCAAATCGCCTCCTCTCCTCAACCGATTACCCTTTATCGGTTTCTTCATCACCATCATTAGATTGCACCCTATGGAGGAACCAGATCAAGCTGACAATCATGTCAAACCTTATTGCTGCGTCTCCATCTGGATTCTTTGCTGACCTGTGTGATGCAATCAGGTATGTTATTTATATGTTTTCCATTATGCCTAAAACAGAACTGATCAACATGTGGTATCAGAGCATATGTTGATAAATAAGTTCTGTTTTTGTATCCATTATTCTGGGATTGAAATCTAGAAAACAGAGTTTTGAAAACTTAATAAAATTTAAAAGCCTGTTCGAGACCAAGTATCTCGAAATCACTGTTTTCGGGAAAAAGAATGTTTTATAATTGTCTCGAACTCAAATAGTAACCTTGATGTTCCGAAATCTGTATAAAACTGTAAAATTCAGGTTTCGGGTTCCAGAATTATGTTTTATTTTTAGGGTTCATCATGTGTTCTTAGGAAAATTCGAAATTCCTTTATGTTTTGGAATATGATTTGGATTATTGAGTGTTTTGCCATGTTTTGATCTGTTTTAACTCTTAAAAATTTTCAAAAACTGTTATTAGATCAACAGATACATTTTTTTGAAATATTTGATAAAATTAGATCAGCACTAAAATAGGAAATTACATCTCAAAATCCCTAAGAATTCAAATTTTCAGTTATATTTCACAATAACAGCTGTTGACAGTAGGTTCAAGATCACCCTTAACGAGTCGAGACCAAGATTCCGACTCGAAACCATAATATTTCAACTCGAAATCATAAGGGTTTTTCAGTCTTCATGACTCGAGACCAAGATTGCGACTCGAAATCATAAAGGTTTCAATCTTTACAACTCGAGACCAAGGTTCCGACTTAGTCTCCGACTCGAAATCTCATTAAAATACGAGGACAACAGGAGATTTCGACTGAGATTTTGACTCGCAACCAGGTGGTTGCGACTCGAAACCTCATTATGGAGTCGAGATCTCATAAAATTCAGTACTCGAGACCTCGATATTTCGACTGAGGTTTCGACTGGCATTAGTGACTCGCAATCTGATGGTTGCGACTCGAGACCTTAATGACTCGAAACCTCATAATGATTCAAGATGAGTCGAGACCTTACTCGAGATCTCACTCGAGACCTCGTAACTGAGTCGAGATCTCATAACTGAGTCGAGATCTCACTCGAAACATAAGACTAACTCGAAATCTCAACCTCATTGCTTTATTAGGCTGTTTGATGTGAACTAAAATTTAGCAGAATCAAATAATGTTTTACAAAACCAAAATGGCTTAACATGGGTGAGCTTCTGATGTATCACTTCTGGCCAAAGCTGATTTGATACATCTATTTATTGCTCAAGTATAATAAAAGCCATGTTGAGTATGCATTACAAACGTGAATGTCTTAATTTCTGGCCAAAGCTGATTTAATTCATTCATGTATAGCATTCTTAACAAGTGCATAACTAAAGTGATTGTCCCATTTCTGGCCAAAGCTAATTTGTCACAGTTACTTTGCACACATGCTTAAATGATTACACTTCTGGCCAAAGCTGATTTGTCTTCGTTTAAGTAGAATTTTAACTAAGTCTATTATTTTGATGTTAGTAATAGACATATCACAACTTCTTCATATAATGATCCTCACATTAATGATCCTTCATTAATCTTATGATCATTCTGTCTGCCTTATTTTTTTAGTACCCATAACTTTACTAACTGTAATTTTCTGCTATAAATCAATATCTCATCAACTCTAATTCTTAAACCTAAAATTAATATAACAACCCTAAAGAAAACTGACACCCTCGAAATATTTTTGACACCCTAATATATATTAAAATGTCCCTATATGTCTTAAAATACACCCCATACGTGAAAACGGGCCCTGAATACCTTAAATATTATTAAAATTAATTAAAAATGGAATTTTTGGGGTTCAGGCGGGCCGCGTAAGCCATCCCCGAACCCTTACGCGGGCCGCGACAACTTAAAGGTCTAGCGAACCCCGGTGTTGACACGTGTCACGTAACGTGTTGAACCTACTAGGTGACCCGGATCACCTACGGCGTTGACCATCTTTGACGCGGGCCGCGTAGCCCCTTTGCTATACTTTACGCGGGCCGCGTAAAAGTCGAAGTGAAGCACTATAAGTAGCAGGCATCAGATCTTCAGTCTACTCGCTCATTTCTTTTCTTTCTAATTGAATTCTGAAGTAGTAGAAGCTATACTCGGGTATAATACCCCCTAAATAACGAAGTTCTGCTCCGTTGTAAGTATCATAACCCCTGGATACGTATTAGATACTCTGCCCGATTGATCTAGGGTTCCGTAACGGCTGTCGTGGTTCTGCCCGACGTAGTCGTTGGAATGCCGTCTCGGGGAGGGTATTACTAATGTTAAAATGGGTTATTATACTAACACGTGTGCATTTTTGTAAATTATAGATTGTCACCGGGAAACCCTAAAGGATAATCTAAGACAGCAATGTGAGTAATCTCCTTTTTGTAAATTGTTTTTACCAAACCTCACACGATTAATTATATATTAAACAGTTATTGAGTATTTGTAAGAAGACAATTATCATGAGTATGTTGGGGTTTTGTATACAAAATTTGTTACTGCCTTGCGAGGAGTAACATTTCCACAAGTCGGGTCTGACAGTACCATGGATGTTAATTGATATAACTTGGAAACAAATGTAATAGCGAGATCGCCCTCAATACTGTACAATGGATTTTATTTAAACTTAGTTAAACTGGGATTTACTCACCAGTATTTCCCACTGACAAAATGTTTTTAAACGCGTTTCAGGTAACAAAATGTGAAAGCCAAATAGAAGCCAGCTGGACAGCACTGAAGGCTTGGAAAAATGGCAATAAAGTTACCTAAAAGAAATAGATGTTTTTATTAAATAAAAATAGGATTTATTCCTATGAAAATGTGTGTACTTAAAACTTGGATTTTATCCCATGTGTTTAATATTATGAAAGTGTGGTATTTTACTCTGATAAAATATTTCCTAACTACGGTCCTGATGTAAATTCCGCAGCCAAAATTGACTAAACACGTGATACCACCGAAACTGGCTCGCGGCCGCCCGTTCCCGAGGTAATAGGGATCGGGTGTTGCGACAGAAGGTGGTATCAGAGCTAAGCCACTGATTCAGCCACAGAAGCATTCTGCTGATGTCACACCCCGATATTTCCACAATTGATCGGTGGGCCCGGTGGGGGAGTAACGTGACGTGGTTGGTAACATTACAGTCAAACAACACAATATTTAAATGCACAGCGGAAGCAAAGATAGATATATTTCAACCGAATATAATTGTAATATCAAGTATCACAAACAGTTGAAAATAATCCACAGGTGGATCAAAAATAAATAGGAAACATTGTTCAACAGTTTTTGACGTCCGAGCTTGCGAGACTTATTGTGGACGCTAGGAGAAAGCCAGCCTAGTTCGCTTAGTACCTGCACTTAACCTTTTTGGGAAAATACGTCAGTTTACACTGGTAAATACATTCAACCGACTCATTTTGAAAAGTTTAATAAAATTGATTTGAATGCACGTGGCACAAACTTTTTATAACTTGGGATAATTATTTAAACATATAAACTTGTAAAAGGATTACATGTTCCTTATGCGTTCAGTAGCCCGGTTCGTGCCGGGTTAAAGATCAATAGACACACCACATTATTTATTTATGCACTGACGAGTGTACGCCTACACCCCGCGCTTAGGTCGTGGCCATTTCGTAAAATGATGCCAAGGATATCCGGGACATGGTCATTAACCTCCCAAAGGCGTTAAGCAAACAAAACATATTTAAACGGGTCATCTCGATAATACTTAACCACCAATCGATTAAGGTCGAATGCCCGACCAAGCGGTATTTTATATACCGTACCCCAAGCCCGTATAAGGGAAAATAAGTTAAAAGTATTTACCTTTGCAAGTATAAATCACAATTAGCAAATGCGGGTAGCTTTTACCGGTTCTCCTATTCTGGAACAAAGGTTTATAATAACCTATTAGAATCCTAACGGTCTTTAGTTAAGCTTAAGCTTAGACCAGTTAGTTTTAAGGAACGATACGGTTCGAACGCGTGATTAAGCGAAGACCGGAATAGAATGTGATTTAGACCCGACAAGTTTGAAGACTTGTCTTATATGGGTAATCTAAACACATTCTGGATTTTGAGATAAAAATGATAAGGTTTGACCCGTTTCGGCCAATTTATGTAAACTAGTTACATAAACCGAACCGAACGCGAAGAATGCTTAACGGGTAACCATAAGAGCCATATGCAGGTTTCCTAAGTCAATATGCTTTAAATATGTTGTGACATCAGTAAGATATCTTTTATTATGCCCGAAACGAATTTAAACTCAAACTATGCCCCGTAGGGGTATTTTGGTCATTTAAAAGATTATAAAAGAGATTAAATGAGATTCGGGTCTGAATACATCAGTAAAATAACTTAATTTAATAGGTCATATCAGTTGTGATAAGTCTTGTATGACAAAAATGATTTTAAACCCAAACTATGCGGTTAATATTCTTTAAAAAGCCATTTTAAGCGATTTCCGGGTTATACCGGAAATCTGAGTTTTCTGGACAGGTTATAAAGTTCAAAGTACTTCATTTATTAAATAAAATCAGTAGCAACTGGATTGGTGTCAAAATACTTTGTAGAACTCATTTTATAACCCAAAAGGGTATATTCGGTATTTACCGAATCAACGCCATAACCTTAGGTTATGAACAGGTTAAAAATAATTAAAAATATTTAAAAATCCCAAAATATTATATTACATCAGTGGGTAAAAGGTTTGGTGTCAAAAATTGGGTTTAGATAGGCTTTATGCTAATGACGCCGTTTAATTACAAAAAGGCGTTCTAATTACGCTAATGAGCATAACTCCTAATCTAGACCTCCAACTGATGTGAAACTTTAGGGACATGTTTATAAATCAGTAACAAAAATTATTGTTCTTTCACATATCCAAAATTCTCGTTTTATGGTCAAAAGGGCATAATAGTCAACATATAAGCACTTAACGGAAACATGCATATTAATTGGATAACTAATGAACCGAGGTGTATAATCACAGAGGGTTATACTAGCATGTAACCTAGTCCAATTAAAGCTCTAAGGCATTTCTAAAACATGCTTAAACGGGTCAGAACTGAAAGTCAAAGCAAAAGTCAAATTATGCGACTTTCGGTTCCGAACCGGGTCTCTACTGAAAATTGCCGGGTTGAACATGTTTAGACATGTTCTTACATTAATTACCAAGTTATATTAATGATCAAACAGGTTGTATGGGTTCTACATTGCTAATTATGCATTAATTTGAAATTAAGCATCCTGTTGACTTTTTAATAACAAGTTTGACCCGACAAATGACCTAGTTAGAGTGGGAATCAGAGGGTGCCCTTTTAAGGGTTTATTGCCCACATAATTACCAACTTATAACTACGTTCAATTCGACTAATCACTGGACCATTAATGATTAATCACAAAGTCAAACGGTAATTACGACGGTTTGACTTTTAAGCTAAAACTAAGTAAAAACTCAATTAGGAAAGGTTAAGCATACTTACAGAAGTCCTATGCACGATTAGGGATGCTTAGGGTCTGCTCTTAAACTCCCAAAAGCTCCAGAAATGCAGAAGGAATGAGTGATCACAATGTTGCAACATTGTGGCTTTATATAATGATTAAATCTCACTTAGATCATTGACAACCAAGTCTACCATGGTTCCCTGATCATCAACAAGTGTCATAGGGTCTAAAAAGCATGTAGGGGTCGTCCAAGGAAGTGAAAAATCGTTTATAAGTCGGTTACAAGGGCATAACAGGCTGCTGCCTATCTTTTCTGTATCTGGGCGTCTCACGCGGCCCACGTAAGCTCTTGGCAAGGCTTACGCGGCCCGCCTTAGCCTTGTTTTCAGGTTAAAAGTTTTTCAACTTTTTGCACTTGACTCTTGGCCCTTCGAAAGGTCATCCCACTTATTTTCCTTGCATTTTGAACCCTTCAAATTGACTTATAAGGGCTTCAAGTCTTATACCCCCTTTATTAAGTCCTTGGTCACTTTATGTTTACCCGAAAAGTCATAATTTTTAACGTTGACGCTTTAACCCCTCGTATACGAATTTGATCATAACTTTCTCATACGATAACGAAACTTTATGAAATTTTTATCATGCATTCTAGTGAGCATAATTTACCGTTACAAAGCTTCGGGTTTGTTAAAAGGTCACTCAGAGGTATACTTTAAACATGTTGACACATTTAACCTCTATAGTTTGTAATCTCTCACTTTCTTTCAAATTTAGCTTCGTATGATCCATGATTTATTCGTTTGAAGGTATAAACATTATGTAGGGTTATTGTAAAGTATATTTATCCATTGTTGACAAGTTGAACCCTTATATTCACATACTTTTCATGTTTGTCAACTTTAGTCCCTCTAGAGTATTCTTTCACATGTTCAAGCTTATGACACGTGTCAATACATTATAGAACGTGAATTTTCGAGGTGTTACATCCTCACCCCCTTACAATAAATCTCGACCTTGAGATTTACTGAAACAAATGAGGGTACCTTTCTTTCATTGTGGACTCCACCTCCCACGTGTACTCGGGACCTCTACGGGCATCCCATTTAACCTTTAGGATAGGCACATGCTTCCTTCGAAGCTTCTTAACCTGTCGATCCTCGATCGACACAGGTTTTTCGACAAACTTCAAGCTCTCTTCTATGTGCACATCTGTATGTGGTATGACTAGTGATTCATCAGCAAAACACTTCTTCAGATTGCAGATGTGGAATACATTATGAATACCACTGAGCTCTTCAGGTAAGTTTAACTTATAAGCCACTGATCCGACACATTCGATGACCTCGAATGGCCCTATGTACCTTGGGCTTAACTTACCTTTCTTACCAAATCGCATCACTCCCTTCCAGGGTGATACTTTAAGCAACACTTTATCACCTACCTCGAATTTCAGAGGTTTACGCTTTAGATCTGCGTAGCTTTTCTGCCTATCCCTGGCAGCTTTCAGGCGGTCACGAATCTGGACAATCTTGTCCGTCGTTTCAAAGACTATTTCAGGTCCTGACAGTTGGACATCTCCAACTTCCGCCCAACAAATGGGAGTTCTGCACTTTCTACCGTACAAGGCCTCGAAAGGCGCAGCCTTGATGCTGGTATGGTAGCTATTGTTATATGAGAACTCGATTAACGGCAGGTGGTTATCCCAACTACCACCTAAATCGATCACACATGCACGAAGCATGTCTTCCAACGTTTGGATTGTACGCTCACTCTGCCCGTCCGTCTGAGGATGATAAGCCGTACTGAAATTTAAGCGCGTGCCCAAAGATTGTTGGAAACTTTTCCAAAAATGTGATGTGTATCTAGTATCTCTGTTAGAGATAATAGACACTGGTACGCCATGTAAAGCTACAATCTTATCCACGTACAATTGGGCTAACATGTCGGAGCTATAGGTCTCCTTTGTGGGTAGGAAATGTGCTGACTTAGTCAGTCTGTCTACGATCACCCATATAGTATCATTGCCTTTCCTTGTCTTTGGCAACTTGGTGATAAAATCCATTGTCACCATTTCCCACTTCCATGGGGGAAGTTCAGGCTGTTGTAGTAAACCTGACGGCTTTTGATGTTCTGCCTTGACTTGCGCACACGTCAAGCATTGAGCTACATAGGCAGCTACAGACTTCTTCAAGCCTATCCACCAATAGTTTGCCTTTAGATCCTGGTACATCTTATCAGCTCCAGGATGAACGGAATATTTAGAACTATGGGCTTCTTGGAGGATAACATCCCGAAGTCCTCCATAAACTGGAACCCATATTCGTCCATTTAATCTCAGGATTCCGTCCTTGCCATAGGATACTGCTCCTCAGTTACTCCTAGCTTTTCATTAGGATGGTTAGCTTCCAACACGACTCCCTTCTGTGCAGCTAACAACCTTTCATTCAAACTGTTCTTTATCACAATGCTCTTGGCATTGATTCGGATGGGTTTCACCCTTTCCTTTCTACTCAAGGCATCAGCAACCACATTTACCTTGCCTGGATGGTATCGGATTTCACAATCATAATCATTCAACGTCTCCATCCATCGTCGTTGCCTCATGTTTAAATCCTTTTGGTTAAACAGGTGCTGGAGGCTCTTGTGATCAGAATAGATCACACACTTGACACCATATAAATAGTGCCTCCATAGCTTCAGTGCAAATACAACGGCACCCAACTCCAAGTCATGGGTGGTGTAATTCTTTTCATGCACCTTTAGCTGTCGTGAAGCATAGGCAAAGACTTTGCCTTTCTGCATAAGCACACATCCCATCCCGGTGTGTGATGCATCACAATATACCACAAAATCTTCTATTCCATCAGGCAATGTCAATACAGGAGCGTTGCTCAACTTTTGCTTCAGAATATCAAAAGATTCTTGCTGCTTAGGCCCCCAATCAAACTTAACCTTCTTCCTAGTCAAAGAAGTTAGGGGTGCAGCAATCCTTGAAAATTTTTCGATAAATCGCCTGTAGTATCCTGCCAATCCCAAGAAACTATGAATTTCTGTGGGCGTCTTCGGCTCCTGCCAATTCATAACTGCTTCAACCTTAGCGGGATCTACTTGGATACCACGCTCACTAACCACATGTTCAAGGAATTGGACTTCTCGAAGCCAAAATTCACACTTCGAAAATTTGGCGTAAAGCTTCTCCTGTTGAAGTAGTGAAAGAATACATCGAAGATGCTTCTCATGATCAGCTTGGTTCTTCGAGTAGATGAGGATGTCGTCAATGAAGACGATAACAAATTTGTCTAAGTATGGTTTGCAGACGCGATTCATGAGATCCATGAATGCGGCAGGTGCATTAGTGAGTCCAAAAGGCATCACTAGGAACTCGTAATGACCATAACGAGTCCTAAATGCAGTCTTGTGTACATCTTCCTCTTTAACCTTCAATTGATGATAGCCTGACCTCAGATCGATCTTGGAGAAGTAGCTTGCCCCTTGAAGCTGATCGAACAGATCGTCGATTCTGGGCAATGGGTACCTATTCTTGATAGTGACCTTATTAAGCTCACGGTAATCGATGCACAGACGCATCGATCCATCCTTCTTCTTGACAAATAAGATTGGTGCTCCCCAAGGAGACGAACTAGGTCTAATGAAACCCTTGGCTAGCAATTCATCTAGTTGTGTCCTCAATTCCTTCATCTCTGTTGGTGCCAACCTATAAGGTGCTCTAGCAACAGGAGCTGCCCCAGGGATGATGTCAATTCTGAATTCTACTTGTCTATCTGGTGGTAAACCAGGTAGTTCTTCAGGAAAAACTTCAGGGTATTCAGAAATGACGGGGATGTCTTCAATCTTAGGCTTCGGCTCATCAATAGTCACTTGTGCCATGTAGATGACACATCCCTTCTTCAAACACTTAGAGGCCTTGAGCATAGTCACTTGCTCAGGCAGTCCATACTAGGTATCTCCCTGAATGGTAAGTGATTCACCAGATGGAGTCTTGATCACCACCTGCTTCTTATTGCAGACAATCTGGGCCTGGTTATGAGATAACCAGTCCATGCCTAAAACGATGTCAAAACCGGCTAGCTTCAAAGGAAGAAGGGACAAAGGAAAAGAGTGGTTCTTAATGGATATGAAACATCCATCTAATATGGTTGAGGCGGTTTCTAAGGTGCCATCTGCTAACTCCACCTCATATTTTACCTTTAAGGTTTTAACAGGTAAATTCAGCAATTTGCAAAACTTATTATCTACAAATGATTTATCAGCGCCTGAATCAAAAAGTACTCTTGCATAGACATCATTTATGAGGAAAGTACCTGTGATCACGTTGTCGTCCTGGACAGCTTCCTTAGCATCCATCCTAAAGACCCTAGCATTGGTCTTCTTTCCTTCATCAGCTTTCTTTGCATATTTTGGGCAATTGGACTTGATATGCCCTTTTTCGTTGCAGCTGTAGCACGTTGCGTCCTTCAACTTTTTGCAATCCAAGGTCTTGTGTTCCTTGGACTTGCATATCCCACATGCAAAAGTTCTCGACTGGGTCTGCGAGTTTAATTCATATCTGCACTTCCCGAAGTGCTGTTTCTTGCAGACTTTGCACTTGGGCTTATCACCAGATTGATGCCCATCCTTCTTAGACTCAGACCCTTTCTTGTGGTCATTGTTTCCTCGGTGCTTCTTGTTTGACCTTTGTGAATTGTCATCTTCACGTTTCCTTTTCTCGGCATCCGTGTTCCTCAGCGATCTCTGTCTGACCGCGTCCAGTGTGAGGGACAAGGATATATCAGTTACCGATCTGAAAGTAGTTGGCCGAGAGGCTTTTACGCTTGCCTTTATCTCTGGGTCTAAACCCCCAATGAAACGAGCTATTCTTCTGGGTTCCGGGGTCACCAGATAAGGAACCAACCTTGACATTGTATTAAAGCTCGTAAGGTACGCTTGGCAATCCAGATTCTTCATCACCAACGATAGGAAATCAGATTCAATCTTTTCTACCTCATGCTGAGGACAGTAGTTCTCCCAGATGAGGGTAACAAATTGTTCCCATGTCATATTGTACGAAAGGGATCGCTGGAGAGGTATATATGAAGGTTGTGGGTTATCGGGCTCGTTTTCTGACTGTGGCCCATAGGAGTTACGATAGGGAGGCGTTGAACTGTGCGAGACAGATCGTCTGGCGGGCTCAAAAAGGTTCCTCCTGTTTCCTTGCGGATCGGCACTTGCAGTCGTAGAAGGAGTTCGCCAGTACGAAGGCCCGACTTCGTGATCGTTGGGGGCGCTCATAGGCCCCTTTCCTCGTCCTCCTCTTCTCATTCTTGGTGGCATAATTCCTGTCAATATAAACAAAGATAACAACAAGAATATAAAATAAAAGACAAAGTTAAAAATTTAAAACAAATTTGGATTGTTCCTATGTTCTTTGTTTAGACTCGAAAATTTTGGAATGTGCAATTGTGTAACTGAGATTAAACACAAAAGGCTAGTGTTTAATTCACTCAATGTTTGCTCTGATACCAACCTGTCACACCCTGATATTTCCACAATTGACGGGTGGGCCCGGTGGGGGAGTAACGTGACGTGGTTGGTAACATTACAGTCAAACAACACAAAATTTAAATGCACAGCGGAAGCAAAGATAGATATATTTCAACCGAATATAATTGTAATATCAAGTATCACAAACAGTTGAAAATAATCCACAGGTGGATCAAAAATAAATAGGAAACATTGTTCAACAGTTTTTGACGTCCGAGCTTGCGAGACTTATTGTGGACGCTAGGAGAAAGCCAGCCTAGTTCGCTTAGTACCTGCACTTAACCTTTTTGGGAAAATACGTCAGTTTACACTGGTAAATACATTCAACCGACTCATTTTGAAAAGTTTAATAAAATTGATTTGAATGCACGTGGCACAAACTTTTTATAACTTGGGATAATTATTTAAACATATAAACTTGTAAAAGGATTACATGTTCCTTATGCGTTCAGTAGCCCAGTTCGTGTCGGGTTAAAGATCAATAGACACACCACATTATTTATTTATGCACTGACGAGTGTACGCCTACACCCCGCGCTTAGGTCGTGGCCATTTCGTAAAATGATGCCAAGGATATCCGGGACATGGTCATTAACCTCCCAAAGGCGTTAAGCAAACAAAACATATTTAAACGGGTCATCTCGATAATACTTAACCACCAATCGATTAAGGTCGAATGCCCGACCAAGCGGTATTTTATATACCGTACCCCAAGCCCGTATAAGGGAAAATAAGTTAAAAGTATTTACCTTTGCAAGTATAAATCACAATTAGCAAATGCGGGTAGCTTTTACCGGTTCTCCTATTTTGGAACAAAGGTTTATAATAACCTATTAGAATCCTAACGATCTTTAGTGAAGCTTAAGCTTAGACCGGTTAGTTTTAAGGAACGATACGGTTCGAACGCGTGATTAAGCGAAGACCGGAATAGAATGTGATTTAGACCCGACAAGTTTGAAGACTTGTCTTATAAGGGTAATCTAAACACATTCTGGATTTTGAGATAAAAATGATAAGGTTTGACCCGTTTCGGCCAATTTGTGTAAACTAGTTACATAAACCGAACCGAACGCGAAGAATGCTTAACGGGTAACCATAAGAGCCATATGCAGGTTTCCTAAGTCAATATGCTTTAAATATGTTGTGACATCAGTAAGATATCTTTTATTACGCCCGAAACGAATTTAAACTCAAACTATGCCCCGTAGGGGTATTTTGGTCATTTAAAAGATTATAAAAGAGATTAAATGAGATTCGGGTCTGAATACACCAGTAAAATAACTTAATTTAATAGGTCATATCAGTTGTGATAAGTCTTGTATGACAAAAATGATTTTAAAGCCAAACTATGCGGTTAATATTCTTTAAAAAGCCATTTTAAGCGATTTCCGGGTTATACCAGAAATCTGAGTTTTCTGGACAGGTTATAAAGTTCAAAGTACTTCATTTATTAAATAAAATCAGTAGCAACTGGATTGGCGTCAAAATACTTTGTAGAACTCATTTTATAACCCAAAAGGGTATATTCGGTATTTACCGAATCAACGCCATAACCTTAGGTTATGAACAGGTTAAAAATAATTAAAAATCTTTAAAAATCCCAAAATATTATATTACATCAATGGGTAAAAGGTTTGGTGTCAAAAATTGGGTTTAGATAGGCTTTATGCTAATGACGCCGTTTAATTACAAAAAGGCGTTCTAATTACGCTAATGAGCATAACTCCTAATCTAGACCTCCAACTGATGTGAAACTTTAGGGACATGTTTATAAATCAGTAACAAAAATTATAGTTCTTTCACATATCCAAAATTCTCGTTTTATGGTCAAAAGGGCATAATAGTCAACATATAAGCACTTAACGGAAACATGCATATTAATTGGATAACTAATGAACCGAGGTGTATAATCACAGAGGGTTATACTAGCATGTAACCTAGTCCAATTAAAGCTCCAAGGCATTTCTAAAACATGCTTAAATGGGTCAGAACTGAAAGTCAAAGCAAAAGTCAAATTATGCGACTTTCGGTTCCGAACCGGGTCTCTACTGAAAATTGCCGGGTTGAACATGTTTAGACATGTTCTTACATTAATTACCAAGTTATATTAATGATCAAACAGGTTATATGGGTTCTCCATTGCTAATTATGCATTAATCTGAAATTAAGCATCCTGTTGACTTTTTAATAATAAGTTTGACCCGACAAATGACCTAGTTAGAGTGGGAATCAGAGGGTGCCCTTTTAAGGGTTTATTGCCCACATAATTACCAACTTATAACTACCTTCAATTCGACTAATCACTGGACCATTAATGATTAATCACAAAGTCAAACGGTAATTACGACGGTTTGACTTTTAAGCTAAAACTAAGTAAAAACTCAATTAGGAAAGGTTAAGCATACTTACAGAAGTCCTATGCACGATTAGGGATGCTTAGGGTCTGCTCTTGAACTCCCAAAAGCTCCAGAAATGCAGAAGGAATGAGTGATCACAATGTTGCAACATTGTGGCTTTATATAGTGATTAAATCTCACTTAGATCATTGACAACCAAGTCTACCATGGTTCCCTGATCATCAACAAGTGTCCTAGGGTTTAAAAAGCATGTAGGCGTCATCCAAGGAAGTGGAAAATCGTTTATAAGTTGGTTACAAGGGCATAACAGGCTGCTGCCTGTCTTTTCTGTATCTGGGTGTCTCACGCGGCCCGCGTAAGCTCTTGGCAAGGTTTACGCGGCCCGCCTTAGCCTTGTTTTCAGGTTAAAAGTTTTTCAACTTTTTGCACTTGACTCTTGGCCCTTCGAAAGGTCATCCCACTTATTTTCCTTGCATTTTGAACCCTTCAAATTGACTTATAAGGGCTTCAAGTCTTATACCCCCTTTATTAAGTCCTTGGTCACTTTATGTTTACCCGAAAAGTCATAATTTTTAACGTTGACGCTTTAACCCCTCGTATACGAATTTGATCATAACTTTCTCATACGATAACGAAACTTTATGAAATTTTTATCATGCATTCTAGTGAGCATAATTTACCGTTACAAAGCTTCGGGTTTGTTAAAAGGTCACTCAGAGGTATACTTTAAACATGTTGACACATTTAACCTCTATAGTTTGTAATCTCTCACTTTCTTTCAAATTTAGCTTCGTATGATCCATGATTTATTCGTTTGAAGGTATAAACATTATGTAGGGTTATTGTAAAGTATATTTATCCATTGTTGACAAGTTGAACCCTTATATTCACATACTTTTCATGTTTGTCAACTTTAGTCCCTCTAGAGTATTCTTTCACATGTTCAAGCTTATGACACGTGTCAATACATTATAGGACGTGAATTTTCGAGGTGTTACATCATCCAAATTTAAATTGTTAGGAAATAAATACGGGAATACGTGCATAATTGTATTTCTTGTTATGTGTTATTTGACTATTTGTTAGTTTATAGTATGAGTGACCAAGGACCATCTGACGCGTACCGTCAATTGTCTGGTTCGCCTAGAAGCGAAGGTGCCTCTTCTCAGCCTGCCCTCTCAGGGTACTCTGCTGATACGGAAGAAGGAATATTCGTGTTTAAAGCTCAGTCCGAGGAGCCATTCCCTCAGAAAAAGAGAGGATGGTTCAGTCGAGGGGCACATGAGCGTAGGAAGCGTATGAAAAAGTTACAAGACCAGAGAGTACTAGTAGCAGCTATAAGAGAAATCGATGCCTATGCCCAGGATATGATTAATAGGGGTATAGCCAACATCCACATCCTAGCAACCACTGCAGCTGACCCTAACCTGGAACAAATGATAGCACCCCAACCCCAACCACCAATTCCTGACCAACCGATGGAGATAGAAAACCCTGAAAATCAAGTAGAAATGCATGATTTCGACCCGGAAGAAATACCTAGGGTACCTGCACCAAATCCCTTAAACCCAAATTATGACCCCTGGTGGGATGACGTTAGGGACTATGTGCAACGTTACCCGATACACGAAGACATACCTATGCCAAACCTACGAGCCTACCCAGGGTTGGACCCTCTAGATCCCTATTATGATAATGATGTATTCATCAGGGAGATTCTAGAAAATCCTTACCCATACCAGGCCCCTACACCTCCATACCAGGAACCCGCACCTTAGATTCCGAACCCAGTCCTAGAACCTGCACCCCCAATGAGTGCAGACAATGTACAAGAACTTAGGACATTTGGTGAGGAAATTTTAGAGAGTAGTGAAAGAATGCGACAGGTGGGAGAGCGACTCGTCTGGAAATATGACGAGCGCAATATGGATTTCTGGATGAATCCATATCCATGAATGTGATGGTGGAAACGGTAGTAATAATAATATTAATAATAAAATAATATGATATGTGTGTATGTGTATAAAAAAAAGAAAAACTACGGATGCCTATTTCTAGTAGTGTAACTTTAAATTCCCGTCGGTATTGTAATTTTAATTTCAGTACTGGTGTGTAATGGATACATATTATATGAATAGAGTAAAGTCGCAATGATCGACGCTTTTGACCAAAGTGTGTGTCATGTGATTGACTATATTAAATATTATTTTGTGATATTAATACGTGGTATCTGTTTAAAATTCAGATGACCGACGAAGGAAATCAAGAAAATCTGAATAACGATAACCAGAGTAACATTAACTTGGTTAATGAGAATCCGAGCATCAATAACAATGGAAACCAAGTGGATAATAGTGCTATCCAAAACATAGTGGCACAAGGAATTATAGATGCAATGCCATATATTCTTCAAACTGTTAAGGATGCGGAAAATAAAAGTAAACATAGCAGTAAGCGATCAACTGAACCAGAAAACAGCGTGAACAATGGACCCGTATTTCAAGTGCCCATTCCCAAAAGAAGAAGGACCATGCCTTATGGTTGTTTTTACAAAGAATTCTGGTCCTGTAAACCGATAGAATTCTCGGGCAATGAAGAACCCATTGCAGCTCTACGCTAGATAGAAAAGACTGAGGCTGTTTTAAAAATAAGCAAGTGTGCTAAAGAAGACAAGATAATGTTTGCTTTTAATCTGTTTAAGAACTCAGCCTTAGAATGGTGGAACATTATCCTCCAGTCAAGAGGAAGTAATAGGATTTACAACATGAAATGGGAGGAATTTAAAAATATAGTAGAAAGAAAATTCTGCCCTCCCAATGAAAAGGAACCATTAGCGAATAAGTTTCTGAACCTAAGGATGACTGGGGTAGATAGTAAGGGTTATACTACTACATTCTTTGAATATGCTAGAATAGTACCAACCCTTGCATCACCTGAACTAGTATTAATCTCCCGTTATATCTGGGGATTAATTGGAGAGATTAAACATGTAGTCAAGGCAGCTAGACCTCAAACCATAGAAGAAGCAGTAGAACTAGCAAACACCTTGACTTATGAATTAGTCCGTACACGAGAAGAAGACCAGAGGAAAAACCTAGCACAGAGGCTTACCCAAGAATTCCGTTCTGGGAATTCCAACCGTAGGAATATAGGTTCTACCTCTACACCTTACTGTAAGACTTGCAAGAAGAAACATTCGGGAAAATGCTTCGCTCACTGCAATTTCTATAAGTTACCAGGACACAAGGAAGAAGATTGCAGAAGGAAATCCAGTAATGGACTGTGCTTCAACTGTGGGGAAAAGGTCATATCAAGCCAAACTGTCCAAAATTGGCTCCAGCTCCGAACAACAAGAACACTAAAAATGCTATAGCATTTGTTCTAACAGCAGATGAAGCCAGAATGATTCCGGATGTGATAGCCGGTACGTTTTTAGTTAATGATATAATTGCTAAAGTATTATTTGACTCTGGTGCAAACCAAAGTTTTATTAATACTACGTTTTGCAAACTTCTTAATCAATCATTAACTAAACTTCCACAAGAATGTTTAGTAGAGACAACAAATGGAGAAACGGTTAGGATTTCTGAAATCTTGCAGGGAGCAAGAGTAGAAATTTTAAACCAAAAGTATATTGCAAATCTTTACCCAATGAATCTGGCAGGATTTGATATCGTATTAGGAATGTATTGGTTATTAGCCAATAAAGCTAATATTTTATGTGATCAAAAGTCAATTCAAGTAAATTCACCAAAGGGTGAAAAGATCACAATTAAAGGTGACTAGCCATTTACCCGTGCGATGCGGCGGGGACAACATTTTTAATTGCAATAATCGTTTCTGGTAGTTTGGTTATTCGTATGAATTCATGTGTTTCAAGATGATTATTATGAATTCGTTCAAGCTAGCCGAATCATTCAAGCCAACCGCTTAAGCTGCAGTTTTATTTGCGTGCATATGTCGTCTTAAATGCTACTGGTTTTAATCACTTGTGGGATTGACTCCATTATGCTACTGGTTTAATCACTTGTGGGATTAACTCCATTGAAGCTATTAGTGTATTAATTCGTGGGTTTCAAGTTAATTATTATGGTACGATTAACCTATGAATTCATGCGTTTCAAGTTTATTATTATGAATTCGTTCAAGCTGGCCGAATCATTCTAGCCGACTGCTTAAGCTGCAGTATTTTTTGTGTGCGTATGCCTTCTTAAATGTACTGGTTTCAGTTACTTGTAGGATTGACTCCATTGAAGCTAATAGTGCATCAATTCGTGTGTTTCAAGTTGATTATTATGGTACGATTAACCTAGTTAAAGCATGTCGAAAGGTTGGTGTGAGTATAACTGAGCTCTGTGTATTGGTCAATGGTGCTCAAACGGCCTGAGCCAGTTGCTTATTTCAGCGTATACGTACGGAAATCGGGTACTACAAAATGACCAACCTAATGGAAACATTGTCATGGAACCAGAGGCATACATCTAAGAAATTAAAAGCCTCTTTTCGTCACAAACTTTTCGTCAACGGTAGTGATCTCACCATCATCGTCATCCAGGCTTAGATTATTAGATATATTTAAGAAGCTTGTTAAGGGAGGGGGAGATTTGTGTTTGAACCAAGTCTCTTGATTACAATTGTAATCGGTTTTTAGTTTTGGATAATCAATAAGATAACAGGAAGGCTTTCTAAAATGAAACTCATCATAAGCACCAATGTGAAATTACCATACTACGTCTTTTAAGGGTGATTGATGGTTATGGTATTCTACAATTCACAATAATCACAATGAAATTTCACATCCAAATACCCCATCATAAATATGAAATACCAATGTGAAATTAACATACTTCGCTTCTTCAAAGAATCAAGGGTGATTGTGTTACTCTACAATTCACAATTATCATAATGAAATTGCAAATCTAAACACTCCATAGTAGTATATGAACATGATTACAGTTCACCTTTTTTACAAGCTTTACTCTTTTGCAACACGTAGGTTAATCCATCCAGCCATAGACCTCAATGTTTTCAACTTCTTTAATGGTTTATGTGAAATTACAATACTACTACCACCTTCAATTACAAACAAAACAAAATAAATATAGCAAGAAAGACAAAGAACAATCTCTCCAAAAGTGTAGATGGTTTAACCTATCGACAATAAAGAACAGCAATCTCTCGAAAAGTACCTTTAAGAGATGAACCTGAAGAAGGGACTTTAGCCTATCAACAACAAAAGATTCGACAACAATAATTTAAGAAACACCCAACAAAGTTCACCAAAAGATGCACTCATTTTTCTCTCCCAAGTTTAAACTTCCCACCCAAAATATGATCCATCATTCATTCTTGAGTTAACTAAATCCCATTTCACATCCACATAAACCTAATCTAACCCTAGTTAAGAGCTTTCAAAGCCAACCTGAAAACTCGCATAAAAACAACAGCTGAATACATTATACAAAATTATAAAAAAAAAATAACCGGCTCACTCCTAATGTGTCATTTGGATTTGTTTAGTAAATTCATTCTGATGACAGCTAGCAAATTAAAAATTATTTTTTTCGCTCGTAACGGGCCATTTGGATTTGCTTAGTAAATACATTCAAATGATAGCTAGTAAATGTTGACGATATACATAGTTCAAGACCAGATTTGCTTGGAATAAAATATCATTGCTTTACAATCTAAAATTCCATAAAAGAGTGTAAATTATACTACCAACAGAAACATGAAGAAATGAGGGTTCCTAAATTGCAAACAGACATGAATTCATCCCTCAATTTAAAGAACCAGAAGCATGAAAGTTGACTAAAAGAAGGTCAAAATGTGAAGCCTGATATTACAAACAAAACTATCAGAAGACGCAAACAAATCAAGCAACTGAGTGTAAATGTGAAGAACTAAAATCATGATTTATCTAACTAAGTTCATGTATCCAAATAAAACATGGTTTGATCAGTATATCACTAAATTTAACAAGATAATAAGAAACTTCAAAATCCTTAAAAAGAAAAGATCATACCAGCTTAACAACTTCTTGACTACTTAACTTCTTCACTACTTTGAATGTTAACACCTGCATATCATGGAACAGATAAACTAAAGTAACTACTAAACAAAAAAATAAAATAATAACAATAATAGAAAGATATGAATAAAATCTGAATATACTCATTCTCTTGATTTACAAGGAGCTTTTTATTGAATTTTTCAATAAATTCAATATGACTAAAGTAAAACAAAGAACCTACATAAAAGAACAAATTGTTATTTGTTTGCAAATGAAAGAACCTGAATGATAAGAAAATTGATTTCGAACAAACCTAGAATTTCTTCCCCAGTCCGATTTTTAATTAGGCTGCAATTTCATTCCAAACTTTTGCTTTATTTTATGCAGAATTTCAAAACACGATTTGAGTGAAAAACTTTGTAACACATTACATTCTCAAACTCAATTCATGTCGACATTGGGGACTTATACTTACTTCAACACCGCGTTTTTGCTACTTATTTAACTACGCCTTATGTTGGACAATTTTTTAATTAAGCCAGTTGAGACCGTGTATAACACAAAGTCCATGATTGTTTTCTTCTTGATTTAAAGAGCCAGATAGGAACAACCATGATACTGGAGGATGCTTAACCTCAGTTCACCGGGAGATGAACCTCACTTAACCTCAGTCCCAATCAAATATTTTAAAACTAAACAAAGAACTAATTCATTTTATAGATGCAATTTAGTTATATGATATATCGTAACTCACCAGCAAATACTTGAAAGGTGACTCTCTGGTTCAGTGTGACTCAGTTGACCGGACTTTGACCCATCTCCAAGCAGCCCCTTTCTGTCTATCGAGAAACCCTAACACGAGCCATTTTCTAGTGGCCGTAATCTTGCCTGAACATGTCCAAACCATCGTTGGCTTGCTAGTGGTGGTATGTTCTGCCATTACCGGAATCTGATCGAAACCCTAGAATGGGTTACCAAAATCATACCTGAGGTGTAGTTATCTTTGATTTGAACAGAAAAAGCTGGTTGAGACTCTTATTGATAGAAACAATACCTTAGGTGCTTATTCCAGAAGCTAAAAACAAAGTTAAGTCTTTCTAGTTAGAAAATATAATGTCAGTGTTGTAATTAGTAACACCTTAAAAAAAACTTAACTTGATTCAGGCATAGACTATGTAAATGACATATGTATGAACACAACTCATCACCCCAAACAAATGATAATACAACCGCCTCTAGATCCTATCAAACATATTATTGAATTGGAAAAAAACGCAATTTGCGTACAGGGCCTTGAGCCTCAGGCATAGTGGAAAAAATGAATGTTCTTTTAGATAAACCAGATACTCTTTCATCAATCAGAAAGAAGATGCCATAATGATTTTTGTTTCTGCACATTAAAAATTTCACTTTTAATATCTAGCATAAAGATCAACATTATAACATTTTATTAAAGTAGTCAAAGGCAACCTAAGCATGCGCAATGCCTCAATCCATTGTAATGATCTAGTTTTCACAAAAAGTATTGAACTGTAATCATTTATATTTTATAGAATGAACAAAATAGTGGTTGTAGGTCAAACACCCAACATGTTTTGACTTGTTACTCAAACCACCAGACCTGTTTTGACTTGTTACTCAAACCACCCGACCCGTTTTGACTTTAGCCATAACAAGCCCTTCATGAACATAAGCTAACCTTTGTGCCTATTATATTGTGTCCTGCATTGTTGGCAAGCTTGATTTCCATATCTTCTTTGGTACTCAGCAACATTTACAAACCAGGGAAGCACACTCATTGCAAGCAACAAAAAATGTCACCATCAGTATCTAAAATATTTGATTGGGACTCAGCCAAAATAAGGATAACAGACCATATAAACAAATGGTCCCCAACAAATATTATAAGTGCTAAATTGTTAACAAAATAAGAATTGTTTCATCACACCTGGGACTCTGCCAAAATAAGGAAAACAGATCATATAAACAAATGGTCCCCAACAAATATTAAGTGGTAAATTGTTAACAAAATAACAATTGTTTCTTCATACCAACATTAGGTTCAGCGCCAACATGGACATCGGTCTGATCTTTACATTAAATGGTTGGTAGTTTTTGGACAGAGAATGCTTGTACATGCTGTCGAAATTCAATGCTGGGTTGACCTTTTTCCATTAGCCCCTTGTCTCGTGATCAAGTTTAGACCTTGGACCTTTAGAGGCCATTCTTTCCTCAAAATTCAAGACATTAATTACTTCAACAATTTTGCATAAACGACAATTAACAAATTAACATACCCTTAATCTGAACCGACAAACACTATTTATATTATTTTCATTTCTAAACCCTCAACCCAAACACACAATAATGTAAATCAAAATAATACACCAAAATTCCCCTATATCATGTTCTAAACCCTAATTTTGACTATAAGTCGGTATCCAGAACAACAAATCAACACAGAATGTGTTATTTATAGATTGATCATAGAAAATTAAACTAAACCCTAATGTTATTATACCAGCGTTGTGAGACATCGTAGATCTGGCCTACGATGGCCATAAGAGAAGGCTTTTGAGAATCGTCGACGTCATAAGCCTTCAAAACACGAAGGGTAAGACCGATTTCAGAACTGTAAACCCAAAATTCATTGGGGGATGCAAAAAAAAAAAACACTTACAGTAAAGAGAGTTAGGTTGAACCCAGCAGAGAAGACCGGAAGAAACCCTCAGCAGAGAAGACCGAAAGAAACCTTTAGTTAGGGTTTCTTCAAATTGGTGTTCATCACTGCGTGTTTTCAGTTCATCGATCTTTGTTCTTCATCTCTGGTTGTTCATCATCTGATTTGGGGAAGGGGAACAAATGGAAGATATTGGAGATATGGAGGAGCGTAGGACCATCGACGGTGTTTACGTGGCTCTTAAGGACCACCACCGTACAGAAGGCTGTAACAACCGGATCATCACCACCGTCACCATGAGTCTGTCATATGTAACACCAAAAACCTCTGGAAAGTGGATATATGCAAATCTACAAGAGTTTGAATTTGCAGGGAAGAAAGAGAGATAAAAGAAGATGAGGAGTAGAACACCAAATGTTGTCAGATACAGTTAATGGATTCAAATTTTGTGAAAAAGATATGAACTTTTTGAATTTTCTACTTGGAGCCCATTCAACTAAACTCCCGCTCATTTAAAAGGTGTTGAAAGGACTTTCAACACATTTGTGCTTTAGTTGGTTGTACAATATGCTTTAAAGACTTGTAAAGTGGCAAATGACCATTTCTGTCCTTCCTATATGCTTATTAAAGTAGTATAGATATAGATAAACGATCTAGATCCACTAAATTCATCTCTGTGATGAAAACTGCAAGTTATATAAGAAAACAATCTATAGTGTATTTGATTTCCATAATCACTAACACTAAAGGAAAAGAATTAAAAAACATCCCAGTAGTGTCTCAATTTTCAGATGTGTTCCCAGAAGAATTACCAGGACTACCGCCAGACAGAGAAGTTGAATTCAGAATTCATCTACTGCCAGGAACAGCACCAATTGCCAAAGCACCCTACCGTTTGGCACCCACTGAAATGTAGGAACTAAAGAAACAGTTAGATGTATTATTAGAGAAGGGATTCATACAACCAATTTCATAGCAATGGGGAGCACCAATTTTATTCGTTAAAAAGAAGGACGGATCAATGCGTATGTGCATTGATTACCGTGAATTGAACAAGGTCACAATTAAGAACCGGTAACCATTACCAAGATTTGATGATCTGTTCGATCAATTGCAAGGAGCTCGATTTTTTTCAAAAATTGATTTAAGGTCAGGATATCATCAATTAAAGGTACAGGAAGAGGACATTCCTAAAACCGCATTTAGAACGAGGTATGGTCATTATGAATTTACTGTCATGCCATTTGGTTTAACCAATGCCCCAGCCGCCTTTATGGACATGATGAACCGAATATGTAAGCCATATTTGGATAAATTCATAATTGTTTTTATTGATGATATTCTCATCTATTCTAAAAGTAAAGAGGAACATGCAAAGCATTTGCACGCTCTTTTAAGTTTATTAAGAAAGGAAAAACTTTATGCTAAGTTTTCAAAGTGCGAATTTTGGTTAGAGCAGGTACAGTTTCTTGGACACTTAGTTAATCATGAAGGAATTCATGTAGATCCAACCAAGATCGAAGCGATTACCAAATGGAAAACCCCTGAGTCGCCAACCGAGGTTAGAAGTTTCTTAGGATTGGCTGGTTATTATAGAAGATTTATTCAAGATTTTTCTAGAATAGCCATTCCTTTAACTAAGTTAACATGTAAATCTATTAAGTTTGAATGGGGACCAAAGCAAGAAGAAGCCTTTAGAATTCTTAAGCAAAGATTAACCCATGCACCCATATTAGCGTTACCAGAAGGAACTGAAGATTTAGTAGTTTATTGTGACGCTTCTAAATTAGGTTATGGATGTGTATTAATGCAACGCCAAAAGGTTATAGCTTACGCATCTAGACAACTTAAGAATCATGAAGAGAATTATTCAACTCATGATTTGGAATTAGGAGCTATAATTTTTGCCCTTAAGATTTGGAGACATTACCTTTATGGTAGTAAGTTTACCATATTCACTGACCATAAAAGTTTAATATATGTTTTTGGGCAAAAAGAATTGAATATGAGACAAAGACGCTGGATGGAGATGCTTAGTGATTATGATTGTGATATCCAGTATCATGAAGGAAAAGCAAATGTAGTGGCAGATGCTTTAAGCCGAAAGTATCACGAAAAGCCAAAAAGGGTACGTTCTCTTAAATTAAATCTACAAGTGGATTTAAATGAACAAATTAGAAAAGCACAAGAATCAGTAATCCAGGATGATACTGAAAAATTAAAAGGAATGATTAAGGAATTAGAACAAGGAACAGATGGAATTTGGAAATTCCATAAAAAGAGAATGTGGATACCTAAATTAGGAAACCTGCGTCATCGTATATTAGAAGAAGCCCATAAGTCTAAATATACAATGCATCCTGGAAGTGATAAAATGTATCAGGATTTAAGAAAGAATTTCTGGTGGATAGGAATGAAAAAGGACATAGCAACCTATGTTTCTAAATGTTGAATTTGCTCACAAGTTAAAGCTGAACATCAGAAACCCTCAGGTTTGTTACAACAGTTAGAAATGCCAGTGTGGAAATGGGAATTAATAACAATGGATTTTGTTACTAAATTACCCAAAACAAAGAAAGGTAATGATACAATCTGGGTGATTGTAGATAGACTAACTAAGTCAGCTCACTTCCTACCAATGAAGGAAACTTTCAGTATGGAACAGTTAGCTAAATTATATGTAAATGAAATAGTTTCATTACATGGAATACCTTTATCAATTGTTTCTGATAGGGATAGCCGTTTTACCTCTCATTTTTGGTCAAGTTTCCAAAAAGCAATGGGAACCAAGTTAAATCTAAGCACAGCATATCATCCTCAAACAGACGGACAAAGTGAAAGGATAATTCAGACAATGGAAGACATGCTCAAAGCTTGTGTACTTGATTTCGGAGGTAATTGGGACGATCATTTACCTTTAATAGAATTTTCTTATAATAATAGTTATCACGCAAGTATCAACGCTGCACCATTTGAAGCACTTTATGGACGAAAGTGCCGAACCCCAGTCTGTTGGGCAGAAATTGGGGAAAAGCAACTATCTAGACCTGAGATAGTGCAAGAAATAATTGACAAGATTATTCAAGTCAAGGAACGACTGAAAGCGGCACGTGATCGACAGAAGAGCTATGCCGATAACCGACGCAAACCGTTGGAATTTCAAGTAGGAGATAAAGTATTATTAAAAGTCTCTCCTTGGAAAGGAGTGGTAAGATTCATCAAAAGAGGAAAGCTAAGTCCCAGGTATGTTGGACCTTTTGAGATTATTCGAAGAATAGGACCTGTAGCCTATCAGCTACAACTGCCAGAGGAAATGGTAGGAATACACGATGTATTTCATATATCAAATCTCAAGAAATGCTAAGCCGATGAATCACTAATGGTACCTCTAAAGGATATAGAGGTAAATGAACAACTCAAGTTTGTAGAAAGGCCTCTACAGATTGAAGACAGGAAAGTTAAAAATCTCAAGCACAAGATATTAGTTCTGGTCAAAGTGAAGTGGGACTCCAAAAGAGGACCTGAGTACACATGGGAGCTTGAATCAGAAATGCAAAGCAAATATCCACACTTGTTTCAGTAGATCTCGAGGACGAGCTCTAAAACAAGGTGGGGAGGATATAACAACCCTAAAGAAAATCGACACCCTCAAAATATTTTTGACACCCTAATATATATTAAAATGTCCCTATATGTCTTAAAATACACCCCATACGTGAAAACGTGCCCTGAATACCTTAAATATTATTAAAATTAATTAAAAATGGAATTTTTGGGGTTCAGGCGGGCCGCGTAAGCCATCCCCGAACCCTTACGCGGGCCGCGACAACTTAAAGGTCCAGCAAACCCCGGTGTTGACACGTGTCACGCAACGTGTTGAACCTACTAGGTGACCCGGATCACCTACGCCGTTGACCATCTTTGACGCGGGCCGCGTAGCCCCCTTTCTATACCTTACGCGGGCCGCGTAAAAGTCGAAGTGAAGCACTCTAAGTAGCAGGCATCGGATCTTCAGTCTACTCGCTCATTTCTTTTCTTTCTAATCGAATTCTGAAGTAGTAGAAGCAATACTCGGGTATAATACCCTCTAAATAACGAAGTTCTGCTCCGTTGTAAGTATCATAACCCCTGGATACGTATTAGATACTCTGCCCGATTGATCTAGGGTTCCGTAACGGCTGTCGTGGTTCTGCCCAACGTAGTCGTTGGAATGCCGTCTCGGGGAGGGTATTACTAATGTTAAAATGGGTTATTATACTAACACGTGTGCATTTGTGTAAATTATAGATTGTCACCGGGAAACCCTAAAGGATAATCTAAGACAACAATGTGAGTAATCTCCTTTTTGTTAATTGTTTTTACAAAACCTCACACGATTAATTATATATTAAACAGTTATTGAGTATTTGTAAGAATACAATTATCATGAGTATGTTGGGGTTTTGTATACAAAATTTGTTACTGCCTTGCGAGGAGTAACATTTCCACAAGTTGGGTCTGACAGTACCATGGATGTTAATTGATATAACTTGGAAACAAATGTAATAGCGAGATCGCCCTCAATACTGTACAATGGATTTTATTTAAACTTAGTTAAACTGGGATTCACTCACCAGTATTTCCCACTGAAAAAATGTTATTAAACGCATTTCAGGTAACAAAATGTGAAAGCCAAATAGAAGCCAGCTGGACAGCACTGAAGGCTTGGAAAAGTGGCAATAAAGTTACCTAAAAGAAATAGATGTTTTTATTAAATAAAAATAGGATTTATTCCTATGAAAATGTGTGTACTTAAAACTTGGATTTTATCCCATGTGTTTAATATTATGAAAGTGTGGTATTTTACTCTGATAAAATATTTCATAACTACGGTCCTGATGTAAATTCCGCTGCCAAAATTGACTAAACACGTGATACCACCGAAACTGGCTCGCGGCCGCCCGTTCCCGAGGTAATAGGGATCGGGGGTTGCGACTAGGGGTGCAAACGAGCCGAGCTGCTCGTGAGCTACTCGAGCTCGGCTCGAAAAAAAGCTCGAACGAGCCGAGCTTAAACGAGCTCGAGCTCGAGCCCAAAAACAAGCTCGTTTAGTAAACGAGCCCGAGCCCGAGCTTCGCTTATCGAGCTCGAGCCGGCTCACGAGCCTTAACGAGCTTTTTTTATATATTTTTTATTAATATATTAAACATATATTTAAATAATAATATTTACCATTTATATAAATATAAAAATAATTAAATTATATGTATTACAATAATTATAATTAATAAAAATTAGTTAATATATACTAAACGAGTCGAGCCCGAGCCGAGCTCGAGCTTGAAAAATGACGTTCGAGCCAAGCTCGAGCTTTAGAAATAAAGCTTGAATCGAACCGAGCTCGTGCTCGAGCTTTCAAATGTTAAACGAGCTCGAGCTCGAGCCTGGTCGAGCTCGGGCTCGGCTCGGCTCGTTTGCACCCCTAGTTGCGACAATTAAATTCTTGATTATCTCTTAAGACCCGATAATCCTATTGCTCTCTTCTGATAAAGATACTACAGAAGAAAATTAGAGCATGATGAATAGGATAAATCAAACGTGATGTCTCTTATGATAATCAAGAACTCTCTAACATAATGCTATCACTAAGGTTATTCTAGATTAAGTTTTTCCTAAGACTAATCTATTATTGTGGAATAATCACAAGAATTCCTAAGATGCATGCCTTCATTTAAAACTATAAACTATAAAGCTAAGTGGTATATGTGAATATATAATAATGTACAATACCATGACCCATAAAGTTAAGGGTTTACGCATGGAAATAAGTACATTTTCCAGTACATTACATACTAAGATTTTCACTTGTACAATTTGATGCCTTATAAATCAGCTATAACACTCAAAAGTACCAAAGTATAATGAGTGTGTTGATAAGCAACATATGTACAGAGAAATAAATGTTTGAAACTGGAAAATAAGATGTTGTTCACCTTACAACCACTGAAATCTTAAAAGAGGATTGTTCTAAGGTCCATAGTCAAAATACAAGAACAAAATACCAACTTTAAGGTTCTTCAAGGGAGAATCTCACAGCATAATTATACCATTAGACTAGGCATAAGCAACGAGACTATCCATTATTCAGAAGAACAGTTGGATAAGTTAATTAGGTAGTCACTTATTAATGATATTTAAGTCTGCTAATTTTAATATTCCAATTGACACATGATTAGTTGACTCTAGTTCCATACGTTTCCTTACCAGAACTCGACAAATAACTAACATGAGAGTTAGTGACAAAATTAATTGTTAAGGCTACAAGAACCATAATAAGCAGTCTTCTAACAAAGCTTTTCGATACCTTACATATTCTGAAGATTAATCAGAATATAGTATCATTACTTAGGCTATGTCATGAAGGTTGTAAGGTTTGCATAGTCAACATAAAGTCACACTTACCTTAAACTCTCTATTTATTTGTTCTAAATATCCGGATAGAAACATTACTAAGATGAAACTAGATGATACCTTACATTTTTCACAACTTTTGTTATCATGCAAATGAGAGTTTGACAAAAGAAAATTGAGACCTATAAATTTCATCTATTACAACCGAAATTCATGAGAAATCATGATATGGTTAATGAGGATGATTATTCAACTAATCTCATTCTAAGTGATTTTTAAATCATGACGTTAAAGCCCTAAAATATGACTTGGCTTAAGGAATAAGTATGGGTCCATCATAAGTCATTCATTGACATTCGTGGAACTTATTCCAAATAGAATATTCAGACATAATTCATTTATCATTTAAATGATATCAACTTGTATCTAAATTTTGTCGCATATGGCCCACGGTCTTAGAAGAAATCTATTCATATATGTACTTAATAAGATTTCTATTAAATATGTCCCTAAGTTTCTTATGACAGCTGGACATTAAAGAAATCAAATAAAGTCTAACATATATATGATGGGTTCCGACGTCATGTACCTCATTGAAATTTCTCTTGTAGCATTTCTAGAGATATTAAAGATCAGTGAGAGCATTCAGTGTCTTAATAATAACTTGCAAGAGTTGCAAGAGGTGGGGGAGTGAAAACTTTATATTACTTCAATTTACACCTCTTGTACAAGACACCGCTCCATCACGACACCGTTCCATCAAAACTTGTCTCCTTAAAATCTAATGCTACTCTTATAAAAGTTTCATTGTAGCTTAATTGTGGCCACACTTAGATTTCTTACCTAAACTAACATAATCCTCAACAAGAGAAACTTCAACGACTGACGTCATTAATTTGTTTTTCTCTATTAGAATTAGTTGGTCGTTAAGTATTGACCCTAAGCATGCCAAGTTCCTAAAGATTTCTAAGGTCAGTGGGAGTAGTCAAAGTCCTTATCATGACTTGCAAGGAATACAAGAGGCGGGGGGAAGAGTGTCATTAAATTTCACTCCGAATTTAACTCCGATTACACCTCTTGTACACCATACTGCACCAACTCTTACAAACTTAGAAAATGATAGCAACCTAACCAAGAGCTAATCCATAAAACTGAAACTTCTAATAAACCCAATAATCAACTTAGGAGGTCATCTAGGTTTAAAAACCTACTAACTTTGATGATTACATAACCTCCCTAACTGAAGTTGAAATGGATTTTGGAAAAGTTTACTGATCCTATCTCTTCTAATTAAGTCATTAGCGTCAATTAATCCTCTGAATGGAATAAAATTGTTTTCTAGTAAAACTGATTTTATGTGTTCGTATAACGTTTGGGATTTGATTGAATTACCTAAGAGTGTTCATAACTAAACCAAATCCTAATATAAGCGTTAAGACACGAAGAAGCATGATTGATTGTCAAAGGTTGTACTCAAGGAGAGATAAATTATTAAAGAATCTTTATTACATATCTAACAAAAGATTTCTTTGAGGGTCATCACTGTTCTAGTAGCTTATAATAGTTTAAAGCTACATTAGATGAACATTAAAAACAATTTTCCCTAACAAATGGTTGACATATTTACATGTTCATAAAACAACCTGAAAGTTTCAACCTGAAGGTTAAAGAACACTTTAATTGTAAGCCAATAAAATCCATGTATGGGTTAATGCAAACATCATAATGAAATCTTAACGTAATTATTTTCATCAAGAATCAAGTGGATTAATGTACCTACCTCAAGATGAGTGGGAGCAACTAAATTAAACCGGTCTATATAGATGATATTCTTTTGACAGGTATATGTTACACAAGTCAAAGCATTGTTAACACAAACTTTGATATAATAGATCTCAGAGATATCTCTTACGTGATAGATATCATAACATGCTGAGATAGACCCAATGGGACATTAGTCCCGTTCCATAAGTTTAACATTAAATGGGTCCTTACATATGTAACAAACAATACTGCTCTTCCTTTAGAGGATAATAGGATAAATGGGATTATTTATTTACGCTTCATTAATTGAAGCCTTATGTAAGTTCAAGTCTATACTCGTTTAGATATTACTCACATTGCAACACACTAGATATGCCTTAATTAATGTGAAGCATTTAATGGAGTATTACAATATCTTTAAAGAAATGAGAAGCTATAATTTGAAGAAGAAGTGAGAACTAAAACCGGTTGATTACTCTAACTTTGTAATATTCAAAGATGATAAAATGTAATTTCGGGTATATCCTTATGTCATCAGACAAAACCTATCTCATGGAGGAGTCATAATGGACTGATATCAACAACCTAAGTTATAACGACATAATATAGTCACTAAATGTTGGTGGAAATTTATCAGTGGACTCATAAGTTTATTAACTCCATATAATTAATATTTTGAAGACTTAGTGTGATAAAGTCAGTTACCATGACTCCTTGAACAATAACAGTTCGAAAGGTGATGCATTAAATTTCGATACACAATTAATTATTCTTTTATGAACGAATTGAGGAAACTAAGTCTTTGTATCGAATACATTCATGATATGCTTAAGGATCCTATAACTGAAGGGATATTACCCATAAGTCTTATTAAGAGAGCTCATAGACGGGTATTAATTGATAGCCGTGCGCAACTGCATATCGTACTATGAATGACTAAGTATTAGTTAATTTTCCTCACCAGTTTGATTTTGTATGTCTCTAAGAATATGTTAAACCGGTATAATGACATATAGACAAATATAATTACAAATTAAACAAAAGGCTTATGCGTATTTTGATCATAACGATTAGGTTTTAAATTAAGGCTATAATATGACTAATGGGGGTCCTGAGTCGCATAATGATTCAACGGCTGTATTTCTCTGCTATAGTTCTTGTTTAAGGCTAAAATGAGTGTTAACTCCTGATCAGGCTTATCTAATGCTCATAATAAATGATTACTCGGCAAAGTGGGAGAATGTAAGAATAAATAAATAATATATTTATTTATATATGGCCATTATAATCATTTATATAATAATATATCAAAATATATAACAACCTATTAAATAATTAGTTGGTAATTGTTGATGGGCCTTATTACCATTATTAACTAATTAGATTTTCCTCTTGGGTGCATATATAAGGAGATAATGTAGAGGTTCTAAGGTTAGACACATAACCTAATTACTCATAACATCAAATCGCCTCCTCTCCTCAACCGATTACCCTTTATCGGTTTCTTCATCACCATCATTAGATTGCACCCTAAGGAGGAACCAGATCAAGCTGACAATCATGTCAAACCTTATTGCTGCGTCTCCATCTGGATTCTTTGCTGACCTGTGTGATGCAATCAGGTATGTTATTTATATGTTTTCCATTATGCCTAAAACATAACTGATCAACAATTTATACTCAACTCCGAGTGGGACTTGACCTTCTCGATATTTATTAAGTAATCGTTGAGCCTAGGGCTGTAAATGAATCGAACGAACACGAAGAGACCATGTTCGTGTTCCTTCGTTAAGGAAATGCAGATGTTCGTGAACTGTTCACGAACACAGGTCGAACTTAAGTTTATGTTAATGTTCGTTTGTTAAGGAATTTTACTTGTCCGTGAACACTAGTCATGAACACAAACAATAAACGAATACAAACGAACACAAACGAAGATTAAACTTGAAATAATAAAAAAAAACACCAATAACCTTAAACGTACGACACAAGTAGTCAAATACAACCATTAAATTATAAATCAAGAATTCAAGATACCAGAAGTTTACTACAAGTACCATAAGATAAATCAAGTTTAGCTAGCTTAAGACATAGTTATCTAAAGTTACTTTGTCATATCCTAAAAAATGTCTTTAGTGTCCAACTTCTTCATATTTAAAAATTGTTTACATTTTACTATTATTAATATAATTATTAACTAATGTTTAATTAAGAGGGGAAGTAAAACTTAAGAGTGAAAATGAAATATTAAAAAGTTTTATCAAATTAGCATAAACAAACGAACATATTACCGAACGTTCACGAACGAATGAGATCTTTGTCCGTGTTCGTTCATTTAGTTAACCGAACAAAATATCTTGTTCGTCTTTGTTCATTAACTAAATGAACGAACATAAACGAACTACCCACTGAACGGGTTATGAATTGTCCGCTAAATGTTCGGTTCATTTATAACTCTAGTTAAGCCACATTATTAGTATGAGACTTTTGGCATGGGTGATACATTATGCCATTGAAGTAGTTATCAACTTAACAGCAAGCTTTTTAGTGGACATCATTGGGAATAAATGGATAATCATGAATACACGAAGCTAATATCGGGGAGGGATGACCCTTTTCCCACATTCTTCGTAGTTTCTTAGGCTATTCGGTATGGTGATCATCCTTCCTTGGAGGATGATCCGTCACCTAGGCGCCACGTCATTGTTTCTTTGAGTATGATCCATCTCACAAAAACAATGGAAATGGGAGGATGATCCTACCCCACAGGTTTACTTTTTTTTTTTTTTTTAATTCATCTACTTTTTTTAACATTTATCAAATAAGATAGAAAAATAAATTCATTAATATTAAAAAAAAACATAAACTTAAAAAAAATCCTAAGAACTTAAAAAATATTAAAAAAAACAACTAGCCTTCATCCGGCATGTGGTCGTCAGGTTCGTTTTCTGCGTTGTTCCAAATGTACTCCACCAAGTCCGCTTGTAGGTTATGATGTGTGTATTCGTTACGTAGAAAGAACATGTTTAAATCTTGTTGTTCCAAACTAACTGGAACAGAATTCCCGTTAGATGCGTACATAATGATGTTTTGGAAAAATGCTTCATTCTCACCCGAAGATGACGAATACCGTTGACGAAAAAGATGAAGACATGATTAATTTTTTATAAAAAGTATGAAAGTTAAGAGAGATGGGGCTGTAGTAGGTAAAAAATGGGATAAAAAGATTGAATTTATATAAAAATTTGAAGAATTTAGAGTGAGGTTTGAATTATAGCCGTTTTTTATATAATAAATGCAATTAATTTTTCTTTTTAATTTCTAACGGTCAAAAGGAATGGAAAAGGGGGCTTTTTTGTCCTCATGTGGAGCGTCCCCAACGTCTCAAAAGAGACGGACTTGATGTCGGCGCCGGACCAAAACGAAAGGGGGACGATCCCCATACCGTGTAGTCTTATGTAGAGAGACAGTTAAAGTTGTATGTTTTGTTTTAACGGTAATGCTATCTCACCATCTCATTAAACACTAAACAACATAATAAATAATATTGGTGCAGAAAAGGACGCTAGTAATAGAAATAGTATTTAAAATTTGTCTCTTTTTCTTAGAGTTAAATGCCATTTTGTTACGTGTGCTTTGAGTCATTTTATTAGTTTAGTTTAAATATTTTATTTTTCGTCTGTGGGTCAAAAAAGGTTTCACCGTTGCCATTTTAGTCAACTGGGTTAACTTCATCCATTTTTTCTGTTAACGAGAAGGTCAATTCGGTCATTTTATATATAATTCTGTTAAGTAGAAGAGCAATTCGGCCATATAAAATGACCGAATTGCCCTTCTCGTTAACAGAAAAAATAAATGAAGTTAACCCAATTAACTAAAGTGGCAACGGTAAAACCTTTTTGGACCCACAAATAAAAGATAAAACCTTTAGATTAAACTAACAAAATGACCTAAACTACAATCAAATTGACATTTAACTCTTTTTCTTATTATATTTTGTGATCGAGAGGTTTCAATGTATTGAAAATGGCATTTAACTCTTTTTCTTATTATATTTTGTGATCAAGAGGTTTCAATGTATTGACGTACGTGTCACCCTGAAAAACACTTGCATTTTTTGTTGAGTAGAATAAACATAGGCAAGTGTGGATGTGAATATTTATTATATTTTCCATCTAGACCGTTATCGGAATCATCGGAAAGCTTTTCACCGATTACAATGGCAGCGACGGCTACCTCAATCATGTTACCTCAATTTCCCACCACTAGTGTCACCGTCCCTTCTACCGCCTTACCTAACCTTCCAATTCGGCCGTTTCGAACCTCCTTCAACCGGGTTTCAGGTATTCCTTTTTCTTTTTGTTTTTCTCTGAGGCATTTCGTCGAACACTGGGTGGATAATGTATAGCTTGATGTTTATAAGTGTTTAGAAAGATTTTGGAATATTGGGTATTATAGATTTGAGGTATTTGAGTATGGGTTCATGTTGTGTGATAGACATTTATTGTTATGTGTGTTTAAAGTATTAGATTTTGTTAGAAGGCATAATCTATTGAGTGGAAGTTTGGTCTTTCTAGAGAACAAATTTCAGACAAGAAAATATCTTTTAGGCAATTAGAAGTGACTTAAATTATCTAATTTATGGACTGATTGAATATTGAATTGAAGTATGAAACTGAACTTGCAAGCTGGCCCTGTTAGAACAAGAAAGGTGTATGAATTGTGTGTGATTAGTTGATATTATCTTGGCAATGGTTTAAACCAAATTCGGTTAAATTTTTTACTAGTGTACTTGGCTTTTTTGTGCTAAAGATAAGATTGTTCGTATAAACATTTCGAAAGGAAAACATTACACTTAAAGAATTAGCATTTTTGACGAGAAGCGTAAGTACAATGGTTTTTTTTGCAATTAACTATCTTGTGATTTATTCGAAAATCGGGCGTTCTTGGGTACTTTACTGTCCTCTTTGGTAATCGCAGTCTCGTACGTGACTTTAAAACCATTTCTCATGCTTGATCCCGTACCGTCAAGTACCTAGTACACATTGTCCATTGCTTTCGGGGGTATACCCGTTTATGGTATTATAAGGTAAAAAAATACCCATTGGCGTGCTCATTTCATGTCCATTGCTTTCGGGGGTATACCCGTTTATGGTCTTATAAGGTAAAAAAATACCCATTGGCGTGCTCATTTCACATCGTGTTTGGTTCGAAAAAAAAAAAAAAAACAAGATGATCGGTTTGAAACAAGAAGTGGTTAAAAAGCTTCACCCTTGAAAATAGGTTGAAGAAATTTTGGTTGGCTTGATTTTGTAAAGGTTAAGACAATTCCTTTCTGTACCTTATTGTATTGTTTGAAACATTGTAAGCGAGGAAACCTTAATCAAGTTGGATTATCAACTCTTGTTGGATTATCAAACAGACTCCAATCAAGTTCTATGTTTCTTTAGATTTCATTGCATTGTCTTAAGGACCATGAGATTTCTGTGCTTTGGGTTCATGTAAAAATATTACACAACTATCTTATTGTGGTTTGATTTCATGATGATGTGGCAGGGTCAAGGAGGTCAGCTCTGTTCCGTGTGAAAGCATCAGAAGATGCATCATCCTCCATCGATACAGATGAGTTGTTCAACGATCTAAAAGAAAAGGTACACACGCCAACAGTCATAATCTATGTGTTGCAGAATCTTATTTTCTCTTTACACTCTTGTTGTATGTAGTGGGATGCAGTTGAAAACAAGCCAACAGTTATAATCTACGGAGCAGGAGGAGCTGTTGCAATCTGGCTATCTTCGGTTGTTATCGGTGCCATTAACAAAGTTCCACTGGTAAGTTGTCCACTTTCTTATATGATTTGACCATTTTACTTGGGGTTTCGGATAATACATGAGATTTATAAATTTGATATTTTGTTGATAATATATCAGCTTCCCAATTTAATGGAGTTGGTAGGAGTTGGATATTCGGGATGGTTTGTCTACAGATATCTTCTCTTTGAGGTAAGATTTTGCTGATTAATGGATGAGCTAGTTTTTAATTTTCGTATATGTCAAAATACAAAATGGATCTTTAACATGGTTGGATTGTCAAGTGAATTGTCTAAAATTAGTGTATCATGTTGAGTAAAAACTCCATAATGTTAGAATTAGTGGTGCTAAATGCTAAATGGGTCGTGTTCGTAGGGTGAACCCCAACATGACATGTGTATTTGCGGATTAACATGAACACAACTTGTATAACGCAAATTTTATTATTTTTTTTACATTTTTTCTAAAATTAAAATTTACAACAAAAAATAAAAATATGTATAAAATAAGATTCTCATTTATCTTTTACGTTTTGACATAAGATACCCGATCAGTTTAAATTGTGGCACAATACACATTAACAAAAACAGGTCAACGTGAACCCTCACTCGTTTAAACTAAACCCAAACCTGTGAATTTCGTGTTAGGTTCGTGTGTGTTTTTTATATGAGGTTAGAAATTCACACCCTGCCTAGAATATGATTGTCAATTTGGTTACAATCAGGTCATGCTGTTTGATATTAACAAACCACATTTTTTCGTTTTCCTTACCGCGATGATTATTATCCAGTTTCGAGTTATTTTTAATCTCCAAAGTTTTCTCATTCGAACATCTTCTCTCGTTCTCCATATTAATTACTATACTTTAACCACCGCTCATCAACCAACCATTCAACCAAAACTGTTAAGTTAGTTATACTTTAATTTCCAAAACCACACCCTAATATTATTTTCGTATATTCAGAGTCAAATTATTGGACTTTAAAATAAGGGTTATTGGATTTTATCACCCATAACTATTGGCTATTTGCCGCTGCCACCCCCAACTATCACTTTGACGCCCGTCACCCCCAACTTAACACTTAGTGTGTTCTGTCACCACGATCACTAACTTTTGATCTTGTTAATATACTTTTGGGGGTGTCATAGGGATCTTAGGACACCCCAAAAGTATAGTAACAAGATCAAAAGTTAGTGATTAGTTAACGACTTGGTGACAGAACACACTAAGTGTTAAGTTGGGGGTGACGGGTGTCAAAGTGATAGTTGAGGGTGGCAGTGGCCAATAGCCAATAGTTGGGGGTGATTAACTCTTAAAATAACTAATTTGACACTTGTTGGAATTTCAGTCAAGCAGGAAAGAGTTGGCCACAAACATAGAGTCAATCAAGAAGAAGATCACAGAGGTATAAACAGACAAATTGTTCAAAGTGGAAATTTTCTTTTGGTTTTTTAGTTGTGTGATTTGATATAAAAAGCATGTATAGAGAGGCCTTGTATGTAATATGTGTATGTACCCCAACACATAAAACATGTGTTTATTTATGCATCTTAAAATCATTAACTGTCTTCGATGACTATCAAATTTACGAAATGACAAGACGAAATCAAATAGATGATATCTATACTACAAGCATGGAGTAAACTTTCAAAAACATAATATTCTAGTAAGATTTAAGCTTGATGTTTGGGACATAGATACCGGATAGGGAAGTGGTACAAATGTTAACAAAGTGCATTGGCTGTCATGAGACAAGGTTACTCGTTCCAAAAGTGAAGGTGGTTTGGGTCTTAGCAAGTTAGAAGTTTGTAATAATGCTCTTTTGTTGAAATAGTTAGGGCGGTACCGTATTGAAGAAAAGGCGTTATGGAGGAAGGTTATTGATGCGATTCACGGTTCTAGGCGAAGGTGGGATCTGGTTGCTTGTAATAAAGGTATTACGGGTACTTGGAGCAGGTTGGTGAATGTTGCTAGTAAAATAAAAGTTGGTGATGTGGTTTTTAATAGTATGAATTAGGGGGGAAGTTGGTAATGGCTCGCAAATCAGGTTGCGGATGGATCCGTGGATATCACCGGTTCCTCTCAAAAGTTTGTTCCCTTCTCTGTTTCGTTTGGAGGCGAACAAGTGGTTTTTAGTGGCAGATCGGTTGGGGACTGGGAGTCATGATGGTGTTGTTTCGTGGGATTGGACTTCATATCCGACGTCCGAGGATCAGTTAAGAGTGCTAGTTGAATGTCAGAGATTGATCGCGGATGTTCTTTATCGGTAAAGGACGATACGTGGAAATGGAATGATGGTTCGAATGACGCCTTTTTGGTTGCTTTGATCAAAAAATGGTTGAAAAGTGGTGAATCATCTAATACAGGTAACAAATTTATTTGGTGTAAGTGGGTCCCAAATAAATGTAACATCTTCATGTTGAGGGCAGTGCTAGATCGTATTCCAACTAAAGTGGCTCTAAGTAGGAGGAATATTGATGTGGGGAATACTTTGTGTCTCTTTTGTGGAGATTATGAAGAGACGAAGGATCATATTTTTTCGGCTTATGGCTTTTCATGTGGTGTTTGGCATGGTGTTGTGGCTTGGTGTGGGATCCCAAATCCATACCTTTTTTCAGTTAACGATGTATTGGAGTTGCATAATCATTGGGCGACAAATAATGTGAAGAAAAAGATTATGTATGGTATTGGCATAATTACATGTTGGAGGCTATGGAAAGCAAGGAATGAGCTGTTGTTTTCTTCTAAGAGAAGGAGTGCTGTCGAGATTGTCTCCGATATTAAAGCTTTTGGTTTTTTGTGGTATAGTAATAGATCAAAGTTAAGGTATGTAGATTGGAAAGGGTGATGTAAATTTGAGATTATGTAAGTTTGTTTTGGTTTGGGGCGTGCTTGTCTCCGTCTTGGAGATAAGTCACCGGAACACCGCACCGGTCACCAAAAGCGGTCACCGCACCGTCGGCGGCGAGAGTACACCGCACCGGTCACCGGAACACCGCCAATCTAACGACCGAAAACCTAATTGCTACTGCCGCTACCCTCCAAATCACGATATGTGTCAAAATTAGTGATGTTAACGACTATTCCCAACGGTGACAACGTATTTTATGTTAACGGTTGAGCGAGACGGTAGAGACAGTAGAGTGACGGTGGTTGGGAAGTGTTGGTGGTTAATATAAAAGGAGAAGAAGATGAGAATGATAACTGTGTTTGTGATGTGTGCAAGTAAATGTAGATTCTAATTTGTTTTGATGGTAATGAACTATGAACATATCATTTTGAATCAGTGTTCTAAATTAACTTAACTATAATATAATTCTGTTTTAGTGAAGTGTTCATTGAAGTTCCTTTGTAATTGTGGTTTTTACATACAAATTACACAACTGAATTACTTTAAAACAATTAAACTAGTTTTACCTAACCAACTGGGGTAGCTCAGTTGGCCACCGACACCCATATTCCAACACTTGGATCGTTGGGGTCTTGGGTTCGAGACGTGGCAACCCCACCTCTCTCGAACCCCAAGTGTTGGGAGGGTATTTGCCGCCAGGGATCCTTGTCGGGTGGTGAACTGGGAGGGGGGATCCCCTCCGCGGTCAGGGGTACCGTACATCTACCCTTGTTAAACTAATCATTTTACAATGTAAAAAAACCTGTTTTTACAAAGTTGAGTTTTATTATTTAAAATATTGTTTTATATGTAAAACAATCATTTTAACATAATATAGTCACACCATAATTAATTTCTAACTTGCTTTCACGTTGGTCATTGTATGCAAGTAAATACACGAGTGAGATGAAATACAAACCACATTTCGTATACAAACTATAAGAACCATTTAAAAAGTGTCATGTGCCATTCAACAAATTATAGAGAAATGGTAAAATGATAACCTAAATAATATCAATTATCCTGAATTCCTTATAGTTATGCTAATAAGCAATTAATTCTTTATTTGTATCTTCATTTTGTTTTCAATGTGCTGATAAAGAAAAGTGCTGATATCATTTCACATATGTGCTAAAATCAATTATCTTGATTAATTTTCATGTGCTAATATAATTCAAAAGTGCTACTTTTATGTATGTATTGTTTTAGTATGTGCTAATTTAACCTTTTTAAGTGCTAGGATCTGTTCTTATGGTGGTTTGTAGGATAAATATGATTTGTACCAAAACCAACCCCAGTAAATATATTCTTTTTTTTTCTTCTTCTAGTTGTATGCTTTCACCTTTTTGACGTGTGGCGAGTTTTTTATGATGTTCCATTGTGCCATGTAATTCTTTATGAAAGTTCTAATTAATTCAATGTACATTATAGCTTTTTTATGTATCATTTTGTGTGAGGATCTGTGGGAAAGATCTGTTATATCTATGAAGGAGTTACTTGAGCACTTAGGACGGTTGATGAGATATATCTATGCCTTGGAGTTCGAGGTATTTTGCTATTTCTATTTAGTTCTAATATACACATAATAATTAAAGGTTGTAGATCTTTCTATTATGTAGTTAAAATTCTTGTTGTTCTAGTTATATTCTTTGCAGAACCCTTCATGAGGTATCCTCACTTGTTTAGGAAACAATAAGAATTTTTGATCTAGTTGGTTGTTTTAACAATGAGGCTATAGTTCTGGGTGCTTCACTATATGCTGCAAATCTGAGTGATGGAATTAAATTGAACCGTAATCTTGGAATGGTTGATGGTTCTATGTACGGATTCACGATGGATCTAGATGGTCCATAAGTTGTAAGGCTGCTGGGTGTGGGGGACGACCTTGGCCCGTCGCGGCTCGTCGAGGGTCGTCCACACCCCCCATGCACGTCCTGTCGGTTTCGTCGTCCCATTGCCGATAGTGACGAGCCCCTTGTCAAATAAAGCTGTTGGATCTTGTTGCATGGCAGTTTGTGAATGGTCAATTTAAAAGGGGAGGATCATCACCCACACTCCAGGCCCATCACTTGGGTTCGGTGATGGCCTCCCCGGTGACATGGCCGCCTACGTGGAGGCCCATCACCAAGTGATGGACCACCTCCACACATGAAGGGGTATGGTCCTACATCTTGTGCCTGCATGCGCAAACATGAGTAAGCCGGAGGGCCGAAGACCATACCCAGCTTAAAATCAAGACAACACATAGCTATTGCCATTCGTCTGGCGCAAGCATGCGGATGCCAGTCGAGGAGGGTACACTCCGTACAGGTGGCAGGGCATGCAACCAATCAGGACGCGCCAGACTGTGATCATACAATCACCACGATGAGCAATTGTGCAGGGGACAACTAGTACAAAAGGACAATGACGTGTAACCAATTAGGTCGCATCATTCTCTGCTCCGTGATCTCCACTCACAGCTAATGACAGACTTGACATCAAGGACAATTCTCAGGCCACGTGGCTCCAATCATCACACGCCACCACTAAGATCCTCTGCATGCACTAACGCTCGTGTTAGAGGAGACAAACAGGATATCCCTTGATAGAGACGTCTGACTGAAGGCCCATCAGTCCATCTCCTTCCACACACTCTTCGGCTATAAATAGAGGACTTCACCTCCAGGTTTAGGCATCGCTTCTCTTACTACTAACAAACACTTATTATCCTCAAAACGAGTTCTTATTCTCACGCCGGAGGATGGTTACAACTACAAGGAGAACTCCCCTTCTCTATTGGAGTATAACATTTAAGGTTTTAGTATCAGGCCCACGGGCCGGTTTATCTCTATATATTGTAACCCTATTGAATGGAATACAATCAATCAATTCTGCCATCTTACATGGTATCAGAGCCTTAGGGTTCTGGTTACCTATTTTTTCTCCATTGCGCTATCACAAAAGTACAAACCCTAGTCGTCACTACTTGTGAAAAACACTAGACAGGGCAGCGTGCCGCCACTGCTGCCGCTGCCCTGTCCAGCCACTGTTCGTTTTCCTTTCCTGTTCGTTTTTTAGTTTGCTTATTTCATATTCTAGTAAAAATTTGGTCTCGTTTTATCACGATCTTTCCAGTCACAAACTGCCGATCATCTCGGATCAAGAGATCCATAATATTGTAATCTTTGTAGGTGTTTCGTCAAAGAAAAGAAAAGAAAAATTAAAACAACCAAGTACACAACAAGAAGGTCTACTTTTTTTCGTTTCATATGTGGTTGCTTTTGGCATCCGTTTGATGGGTTTTTCGTTTCAACGAATTTTAGGCTCCGCTTCAGTTTTGTTCGCAAGTGAACAACCACACAGTCCACACATATGATGCTACAACTTCATCTTGTTTATTTTGCGTCTCCGTCATGCCGTTTCTTGTCGCCATGCCGCCGCCGCTCATTGGACTATGGTCCCCGCCGCGCCGCCTGTAGGATTACGATCCGCCGCCACGCCGCTACCCGCTGCCGCCGCACTGCTGCATTAGATGCCTCTTGTAGGATTACGGAATCACTTAAAATTGTGGAATGTCATTGAAGATTATGGGTTGAAGCTAGTTAGGATTACGGAATCACTAAAAATTGTGGAATGTCATTGAAGATTATGGATTGAAGCTAGTTTTTTCGTTATTGTGGAATGTCATCGGCAGAAGTTTGGACTTACAAGTCAAAGACTGAGATCGAAGCTAGTTTTTTCATTATTGTAATTGCTTGTTTATGTTTATTATTGGTTTCCAGTCTGATCGTCCAATTCTTTAACGCTCTGACTGCTGGGGAGTATTGGAGTATAATATTTAGGGTTTTAGTATCGAGCCCACGGGCCGGTTTATCTCTATATATTGTAACCCTATTGAATGGAACACAATCAATCAATTCTGCCATCTTACATTCTCCCCCTTGTAACGAGCTTCACGGTGTTGTGTTGTTTTGTAGGACCAACTGATTGATCGAGAAGTTATTAGACGAGGAAGGAAAGGAGATTAACATTTGTGAACGAGACTAATTCCCCAAGTTAACCACCCCCCCGGGTTAGTGTTTCTTCAACATCAAGGTAAATTTCATCCGTACTTCTGGAAATTTCTATTTATTTACTTAATTTAGGCTGTGTTTTATCTCATATGGGTCAACTTAAAAGAAAAAAAAAAGGTCAAGTCAAACAGGTTGAAGTCACCCAATGTTAACTTTTAATGCATTCAACCTCCTAAATCTTTTTATTCAAAGATTTTGAACAAAAATTGATACCTATTGTTTCTCCAATCTTAAGTAACACATCATTTATTTAGAAATAAGGTGGGTATGTTTTGACCCATTTCAACCAAACCCATTAGCAAATTTACCCATCTATGAATGACGTAGAAGCTATCAAGTACCAATGGTTGTTGATGATAATTGTATCTTTAAATGTGTCACAGATGTTCCGGTCTATCATTCTCAACAAGGATTTTAATGTTTAACTTTTATATGAGAACGAAGATCTTTTGCCGCATGTCGTTGTTTCACTTTTATATGTTTGTGGTTTAGTCGAGTTTGTTCGTGATGAAGCGGATTGTTTGGTGGATGATTAGTTGAAGATTGAGCCTTTATCATATGCCAGTTATAGTAGAAAAGATTAGTGTTTCTTGGTCTCTCTTCCAAGATTGATTGCTTGTCAGATTCTTGAAATAATTTGGAGGTTCTTACATTGAGGGGGAGATCGAAGATGAAAGGCATCAGGTATTTGGTAGATTCATTAAGAAACGAGATTGATTCATGAAGATATGAGACGAAATGATATAAGACATATTTGATTGAAGATTTTGATCAGTTTTGGTGGATGTACATTTTCAGAGTTCAGTTTGTTTTTAATTTATCAAACTGAACTTCATGTCTATATGAAAGTCGAAGTGTTTGATGTGGGGCATTGGATATTTGACCTTTTCTATCTTTTGCCAGCTAGGTTTGAAGATGAAAGAGCGAGCGATGTTGCTAATATTAGGTTGTAGGTTAGTTCGTGTTAGATTGATTCGGGAGTAGGTTGAGGGGGAAGATCTAAAGTGTTTGATGTTAGATTCTTTAGGTTTCAAAGAGCGGCCATTTTAGATTGTTCGTCAGCAAGTCTTTGATTAGAAGGGTTGAGGATTAATCGTTGTGCTCCGCTCGGAAGATCTAGTCTTTCCAAAAAGGAAAGAAGATATGATATCATCTGTCAATGGGGAGTTTGTAAATGCAGTATGTAGTACCTGATGACTAATGATTATCGGTGTTAACCAGAATTGATAGCAACAATTAATGGGGAGTCTATAAATGCAGTACCTGAATGTAACTGTGTGTTATGCAATTCTGGTCAACAAAAGTCTATGAGAGTTTATATTAACTCTGACAAAGTCATGAGGGTTTATACTCTAACAAAGTCATTATATGCTTTAAACTCTGACAAAGTCATGTGAGTTAAACTCTAACAAAGTCATGAGAGTTTGTCTATCAGAATTTAACATGAGAGTTTAACATCGGTATGTTAAACTCTAATGTATTTTAGAGTTTACAAATGGTTCAGTATTTAAGAGAGTTTTAGCGAGAGAGAGAGAGAGAGAGAGAGTGCTAGAGAGAGAAAGTGTGGGTTTATGGAATTCGTATCCATGTGGACTCGGTGTCCGGGTCTACGTGACCAAATTGTCTTAGTGATAGAAATGTGTACTCTTTCGGTATAATCTGTGATAAAAATAATGAAAGAGTTTTCCTATTATCTCGTTTATTGTTTACGTCTCGATTAAGATCAATGTTCCTCATGTTTGTTATTGATGCAGGTTCCCTGACACTTTCAGTTTTCATATATCTATTGAAAGGGATTTTGTCGTGTCAGGTTAATCTTTTTAGTGTTAAAATGGCTATCAATAGAACCTTAAATTGTTATCTATAAAATTATAAGGGTGAGCGGAGTGGGGCGGTAAACCCACTCGGTACCGCACCCACATCCACCGCCAACAAACTTTACCGATCAATGTTACCGAAATGGGGGGGGGGGGATTCGGTGAAAGTTTACCGATTAGGTGAGAGGGAGGGAAGGGGGGAGAAAGATGGGTGTGTAGTGGGGTCCATTCCTTCTCAACCAATCACATATTTTTTTAAATAGTTTACCTAAACCCCATTAGGTAAACCACAGCCAACACTTTTGAGCAATAGGTAAACTAATTAGGTGAATTAACGTGGCACTATTTGATTGGTTGAATGGAGAGTTTACCTATTCCAAATAGGTAACCACTCCCTTCACCTTAACATTCAATACTATAATTTAGCAACATGTATGTGCAGTTGCGTGTTGTACGTTGGGCATGGATGGTATTCAGTGCTATAGTGGGTTGTATGGTTGCTTATTTAGTTGGTATGTGTTTCTGCTGTTGCCGCGTGTTTGCCACTAAGTCCCCTTTTTCTTCCTCTCTCTTAAAAACCCACACCACAACTCAATACATAGATCGGCGATTCAAGATGACCGGACTGCTTGATAAGACGGTGCCGACGTTAGATCGGCGACGGTGGCCCGAGCTATTGTTGGCATACTGGAAACCGTCAAAGTTGCGATGGGGTTCATCGTCCAACGGCTCTGGAATTGACGCAAAACACTGATTGAGTCTTCTTCCACCGATCCGATCCAGATGGGGTTCTCCACTTCTCACAGCGGAGGCATCACTTTCACAGATCTGATGGTTCTAATTTATCTTTTAATTTATCCAATTTAATTCTTTAAAATAAGATGACCTTTTTTTTGCAAATATCTTGTGCAATTATCGATTAAATGTTGGATGCATAACAAAATTTGGTAATCCTTTTTTTGCTGCATAGTTTATACAGTTTGCTTATTGCTCCTTGCTACTATATTAATTTTTTTGGAATGTGTTATTCTGCAATGGATTTAATGGGTTATGAAATTGGTGATGCACACATGTTGTTCGATCATTTACCTCAATGAAATGTCGAAATTCAATGGTTGGAGGAAAATGCTTAAGAGTTATGGAAAAGTCTTTACAGATATGATGATTATTGGAAGATGGTTACTAAAAGCAAATGACATGAAAGCCTATAACAGAAGAAACTACACAAGTTGTGTGTGCATGGTAGATCTATGTTGTTTTCTTGATTCTTATAGTAAATTTTATGTACATAGGTTATGGATTGGTTTCAAATAACAAATACTATACAACCATGGATTCTTTGGTGTTGTAATAAAGCTGCCACCAGGTTTTTACTTCAGGAGTAGTACTAGCTTTCTATGTAAGTTATGTTCCTATTCTTTTTCTTTTGCAAATTAATATGGGCTGTAATTTATGTATGCATGTAAATTAGTACTTCGTATTTGAGTTTAACGACATACCGTTGTTGCAATCTTGAAGAAATACACGAAACTATGAAGGACAGTGCATCTTATAGTTGTTAATAGCGAATAGCGACAAATAGCGACAAGGAACCTATATGCTACATAGTGAATAGCGAAAAATAGCGACCGCTATTTTATAAATAGCGATACACTAAAAAAAGAATTTTAAAATTTTTTATATGTATATTACATCAAAATACCCTGGTATATATGCTATTTTACATGTATAAATAACAAAAACCTATAAATCCAGCTATTTTATAGCTATATCTAATTGCTATTTACATAAAAAAATTGTCGCTATTCACGCTATGACCCAAATAGCGACACTTGGTCGCGTCGCTACATAGCGCGTTATAGCGGTCGCTATAGCCGCTATTGACAACTATAGTAGCAAAGATGTGTGAGATTCTTGAAATATAAAAAAAAACAAATTTCCAATTCCGAAAAATATTTGTTAAAAATAAAAAGCAGCTTCAGCTTTAGACTCTTTTTCATGTTTTTATAAATTTGGGATACTGAGGTCATGTGAAAGAGTTTATTGATTTTTAAATAAATTATGTGTTTTTTAAATCAGTTTTAGTAAGTGTGATATATGGGGAATATTGTTAGATTTGGAAGTGATTTAAATCCTATTGTTGAATATATTTATTATTTTGATACAAAAGATCCGTGTACAAGTGTAAAATGTGTTTATGTATTTGTGCGTATGACAGAGAGGTAATAGGATTGAATTAGGTCCTCAATGTTCACTCAAGTAGTAGTTTGAGAAAGATAAGGTATAAGTTTATTTATTTAAGTTTGATACTCAATTGTTGTTTCATGATTAGTTTTATAGATTGTGGTGGTTGTTTGAGATGTGTTTAGGATCAATAGTGTCTCCGGGGCGATCTGATATCGTTCTTCCCATACTCGAGCATGGCAAACCCGAGAGCCGTTGGTTCATTCTTAAAGATGGGTGTTATAACAGCCTCAAGTTCTTATTTCAAGTTAGCCATAACATTGTTGTAGGCCTCAAATACACCAACAATGTCTGGAAAACCGGTGTGAGAGGTAAGTCAACCGGGTCGAGTCATGATCCACTCATTTACTTAATTCTTAAAATAACCCTTTTTGTATCCACTCACTTATGCAAGCCCAACACCAGTAGCATCCCCCTTTACAACACCTCCCAACAGACCCCCAACATTTTCAACACAGGCTCAAGGCATGCCTCAACAACAAACTTCTCCTTTTTGGGGCTCAACCATGGCAAGTGCAATTTCGACCAGTGAGTATCTTATATTATTCCAAATTTGAAATATCATATTTTAGTTGTCATGATATATCGTTTTGAGATGTGACATGTAATGCTTAGGTGTTTGACTCATTTTATGTATAAATTACAAATTATATTTTTTGCCACATGAAGAAGTCATCGATGACACTTTATTAGAAATCACACAATTTTTTTTTGGATTACTAAATTTATTGTCACACTTAGCAGTTAAGGAATAAAAAATACCTCCAAGTTGTAGGAAATCGCTTGAAGAGCATAAGTTGAAAAGAGGCTTAATCCAATATTCTAATTATGCCAATGCTTAGACAGTAAAGCATCCCATTAAGTGGCGTTGACTAACGGACGCCTTACGGGGGGGTTCAATGCATAATGTCTAGGGCTTAGTGGGACGCTAATTTTGATTGTATGGTATACACATATCCTTTTAATTCACGTCATAGCCTAGGTTCCAAGAGTACAAGGGTTTTATCATCCTTAACAAACCCAAATATTAAATATCTGAATATCGATATTTGTGAAATTTTGATTTGCATAATTGGTACTACGATATATCAGGTAATTTTTTTGTGCTTTATTTTTGAAACATAACTAATGTGTTAAAATAATCCAGCCTTTTTTCTTTCTTTGATAGTTTCAGTGCGCAAACGTCAAATCCCAAATCCCAAGCCGCTGATTCATTTGTAAGAAGATCATTGCTTGATTCCATGTCACCAAGGAAGTGATTAGCTCTTACAATAACACAAGTACATTTAGTTTCCTATGTTCTGATTTATTTTTTAGTTTATATTGAAGTTTTATCATCTGAATTCCTGAAATTAAGTTTGAATAAGACAAACCATAACACAAAGATTTTACCTGTATGGAAGAGATATAAACCCAAAATAATGTACACTTATTGTAACAAAGGTTTGTGTAGTTTGAAGGTAGACAGACCATTGGTGTGTGTAAAGTAGATGGAAGCACATGTTCAGTTCAAGAAGGGTTGTTATTACCAAGGGATGATGAAAAAAACGATGTAGAAGGTCAATGACATTTGTATTGTCATAGGTTTTACATGGCTACTGCTTAGTGTTATTTAACCTTCTCCGTTGCAATACGGGTTGGCTTCTATCTAGCATTTATATACGTTACGCCTTAATTTGTAAGCCCCCGCCCGCAACGCGGCGGGGGGTTCCATCTAGTTATTATGATTTACAAAAGAAAAGTCTTACATGAATTTCGTACCCATGGAGGCATGACACGCATGAATCTTGATTGTTTCAAATCAAATATACCTTCATATAAACTCCAAAAAAATGGCATTTCAAATCAAATATACCTTCATATAAACTCCAAAAGAATGGCATCTTATTATTATTATGTATTCTTCCTCATAATCAAACAAATAATATGTAAGAATAAATTAATAGAAACACTAAACTAATAAATTGTTGAACAAATTAAAAATTCAATTAAAGAATACTATATACATGGTGGGAGAAGTTAAGAATTCATAGAAATTCAAGCTCAATTAGATTCATGACATCCGCAGAAACATAGGAACCCATTTTCAACGTGTGTAAAATTATCATGTAAATTCTTCTAGAAATAAAAAGTGTATAAAGACATAATTGATCGCAAAATATAAGCATAATGCCGAAAATTATAACATCATGTCGAAAAATATAACACAATGTCGAAAAAAGACACAATGAGTCGCAAAAAAAGACACAATAACGCAAATATAGAAAAAAATACAATAATAAATAAAATGATTAATTTCATATATACCATTACAAACTTGAAAATTTTCATATATACCCAACAAAAACTAAAGATATCACATATGCCCTTACAAAATAGTTAAAATATCAAATATAAATTTATTAAAAACATTCTAATAAATAATCATTTTACCCTTATTTCTTCAACTTCAAGTTTTCATATTTTTATATAACACATTTTAAGTTGTATGTTTTTTACCCATTTTTATTTATTTTTATTTTTTCATAAACCACAGTATTCTTCATATATATATATATATATATATATATATATATATATATATATATATATATATATATATATATATATATATATATATATATATATAGGGTATGGTTCTAAAGTGAACACTAGTGTATTTGTGAACTGAGTGAACAAATCCTGGCCATTGATTTACACACGTGTATGGCTAGGATTTCATCATCAAATCGTAAATATACTAGTGTATTTCATTATCAAATCCTGGTCATTGATTTACACACGTGTATGACTAGGATTAGTTCGCTCAGTTCGCAAATACACTAGTGTTCACTCTTGAACCTGATCCTATATATATAATATTTAGGCTAAATAAATTAAGCTAGAAATGAGTAAATATAATATTTGAAGTTAAAGGTCATAATAAGATCTCAAAGTTGTAGGGGTATATATGAAATTGCCTCTAAATAAAAAGACATATTAATCTAAATGAAAATTATAAAAAATCTAAGCTAAACATTCAAAAGCGAAAGTCTGGAATCTCATATCATAAAGTTCGATGAGATGGTTCCAATGCCACTTGAATGTGGTCGATCGGAGTCCATTTAATACCCTTCTTATGACTTTTAATTTTTAAGAGGCTTTGTATTTGATCTAACCTGTAAAAACCAATATGCCAAACATATAATGCAATTTTCACCTTCATTCTGACATGAAAACCTAGCTTTGAAATGGTTTGATAACTTAAACGTTACTACAACTCAGTTTTGACGTAGTTAAAAATAAACACGTTACAATCACACTTATATATGCTCATCTTTTAACTACATATTTTTATATAACATATTTTAAGTTAAAAATTCTTTTTACCCATTTTTATTTTTTTTCATAAACCAATAGTTTTCTTTATATATATATGCCTTAACGTATGCTGCGTGCACAATGGCAAAATCGCACGTTATGTTACAAAAAAATGAAAATCGCTTGTTTCAAAAACACTGAAAATCACATTTACATAAAAAAAGAAAAAGAAATCGCATGTTCAAAAAAAAAAAAAAACCTCAAAATCGCATGCACATAAAAAAATATGAAATCACATGTAAAAAAATGAAAGTCGCATGTTATAAACCAAATTTCGCATGTTGATACAGAATCTCGTATGCAGCGTATGTTAAGGCATTTTGTATAATAACCAGCATCTATATATATAATATTTAAGCTAAATAAATTAAGCTAGAAATGAGTAAATATAATATTTGAAGTTAAAGGTCATATATGAAATCTCAAAGTTTTAGAAAAATAAGAGTAAAATTGTCATTTGTTAAATTGTTTTTAATGAATTGGGTATATATGATATTTCAACTATTTTGTAAGGGTATATATGATATTTATAATTTTGCAAGGGTATATATGCTATTTTACAAATTTGTAGGGGTATATATGAAATTTCCTCTAAATAAAAAGACACAATAACCTAAATCAAAATTCTAAAATATATAAGCTAAACATTCAAAAGCGAAATTCTGGAATCTCATATCGTAGAAATTGATAAGATGGTTCTAATGACATTTGAATGAGATCGATCGGAGTCCGTTTAGTACCCTTCTTATGACTTTTTATTTTTAAGAGACTTTGTATATATCCTAACCTGTAAAAATCAATATGCCAAACATATAATGCAATTTTCACCTTCATTGAAAACCTAGCTTTGAAATGATACGATAACATGTACGTTACTACAACTCAATTTTTAACGTAGTTAAAAATAAACACGTTACAATTATCTAAAAATACATACGAAATCAAAGTTAATTGTTATAGTATAATATTCAATTTAAGAAAAAAAAAACTTTTCACATCTTGATTCTTGCCACGATTACGCCCTGGTTACGGTGTGCGCATATAATATATATATGTGTTAGCCCTCGGGGGCAAAAATGAAAGTGCACAACTTTTAACGTTATTTTACTAATTTCATGAAAATAACGAAAAAAGCGGGGGGCGGTAAATCTTGTATTATGTGGTGACGTTGATAGCCGAAAGACTAGGGGTACATGCACTAATCGGCCTTTGTCCCAATAATCGGCCTTTGTCCCAATTGCTGAGTGTTATGTGCCTTATGTTTAAGGCTTGATGCAAACCCTACTATCGAGCTAGGGGTCTCACTGGAAACAGCCTTTCTATTCCTACGAGATAGAGGTATGGATGTCCATATCTTACACATCTTAGACTCTACCTTAGCCCTTACTATTGGTGGAATTTACTAAGTATGATGATAATGATTTTTTGCCACGGTTATTATATAAAACAGAAAATAAATGATTTTTTTATTATATAAAACAGAAAGTAAATGATCTTTTAGATACTTTTAATTAGTTAATTAAACGTCTCCACATGAAACTAAAAGAAAACTTATAATCTATGTAACCCATATCGCTTATTGGTCTAGATGACTAGATGGATCAACTAAATACAACCACACTTTCCGCATTGATCAATAAATGGAAACTACTGTACACATAGTTATGAAATAATAAAATAGTAAAATAATAATAATAATATATAATATAATTTTGAAAATAAACTTTTAACTAGGAGTAGAAGGAGTTGTGGTGCCAGAACTAACAAACTGAAGTCGCAATAAGGGCAGGCGGGGTGGTTAACTACTGATAGAATTCTATTACTCACAAGCACCAATCAAGTTTCGCCATGTCATCAACCATTTTTCCATCACTCACAACCTTTTTTAGGCGGGGTGGTCATCACTCACCACCACACCCAACAATTTCCCCCAACCAACAAATACCCTCACAAAACCAAACAATAACGCGCTGAAAATATCACGAAAATGGAATTGCGTGATGCTATAACGCGTTATAGCAAGGAGGCGGGGTGGGGGAGATCATAGTTCCACGCGTTAATTTTCTTCCCGTGATGATATAACGGGACCGCCCCGGCATGCCTGAAGCCTTTGGCAAGCCCGGGGGTGCTTTTCTAGACTGTGGGATTTGCTGCAACACCGGAAGCGATAACAATATGATGAAGGCAAA